>CAHIKZ030002224.1:1537500-1597500 GCA_903632075.3 Acanthosepion pharaonis | reverse complement strand
GTCATAATCCATTTAGTGGAGATTTAATGCCCACATGTATTGGATATCAAGGATAATTTCCCAGATAACCTCAAGGATTAGAAAAGGAAATCGAAACAATTTTACTCGGAGTAAATCCAGGTAGAACTCAATGTACAGGACAGAGTAAGAATATAATGTAAAAGACTCCAACACTAATATTCCATGGTTATAATTTATTACATTGTAGTCGTAATGATGAATTGGATTGTGATTACAATTCCAATGTAATAAATTATAACTATGGAATATTAGTGTTTGAGCCTTTTACCTTTTACATTATATTCCTACTCTGTCCTGTACATTGAGTTCTTTATAATATATATATATATATATATATATATATATATATATATATATATATATATATATAATATTAATTATTATTTACTTTTAAAACTATCTGTTCCTTTTACGTTTGTTCCTAAAATGGACATACCCCTATTTGTATATGAATACAAATTGTCGTATGTCCAATACTGATTAACACATCTAAATGTAATTACCAGGAAATAAAAAGTTGAAAGTCTGAACTCGTATCTCATATTCATCTTTTAATCTTGAACCTAAATGTTTTCAGGGTCAAACAAAAACAAAGTAATGGGTCTTACCGTTCCAATACTTTGGGAGGGAACTATATATATATATATATATATATATATATATATATATATATATATATATATATAATGAATATATTAGATATATATAATAATGAATGCTATATTATTTGAAAAAAAACATTGGGTGTAGTTGAAAGGGCGTAGAAGGATGTGAAGAAGAAGAAGAAGAAGAAGAAGAAGAAGAAGAAGAAGAAGAGGAAGAGAAGTTAATTGAAAAGTTGTTTTTTTTTTACCCAGCTTCGTATGCGATTAAGAGGAATTTCTAATATATACTAATATGTAAGCAAGCACTCAAGAACATTTCATATATAGTTATATATATATATATTAAGCATTTCACCCCAAGCAAGGCAGGAAGCCACTAGGACGCAAGGGGTTACAGAAAATTTAGAGCAAGATCAGATAGCAGTGATAGAGGAAAGGATGAGGGTAGTGCATAGATCAAGGGAACTGGAGATGTCGATTGACATTACACTTGAATAGCTGGAGATTATAGCTCACAGGGAAACAGGAATAGGGAAAGGAGTTCCACAGGCGAGAGGTGCGAGACATGAAGCTATTGGAGTAGAAGAGACGGCTATATTTAGGAGTTTTGACGGTGAAGGGGTGAGAGTGGGATGCCAGCCTTGTGAGGCGCTGGAACTCGTGACGTCTGGGAACCAGCGAATGCAGCTCCTCGGAGCAATTTCCATGGAATTATTTGTAGAACAGACAGAGGGAGGCGACGGCGCGTCTGTGAGAAAGTGACTGTAGACGAGACGCCAGGGAAGGGACAACCACATTGCATATCCGCCTCTGGAGCCTATCAAGAACCCCGAGGCAGACAGAAGGGGCACCAGACCATATATGGCAGCAATACTCCATGCAAGGGCGAATTGTTGATTTGTAGATCTGGAGGATCGACTCTGGGAGAAAAAACTTCCTAGCGCGGCTCAGGGAGCCAACTTTCCTTGCAATGGACGAGGCAATTGACTCAATGTATTTATTCCATCTCAGGTCAGGTCATATATATATATATATATATATATATATATATATATATATATATATATATATATATATATATATATATATATATATATATATATATATATATGGGCCTTAATTATACATCAACTTTGGGAGGTGCCGAATACAGAGAACTGTTTCACAAGGTTCGCAGACAATCCTTCTCAGCTTCTGAATTCAGAGTTTTCCTTCTTCTAGACTCGTGAACACATAAGGATGTAGGACAGGCTGTCATGCTATTAACTGATACCGGGTGTGGAGAAGAGATGGATTCATACCTTTCCCAACAATATATTCACGTAAGTAAATGTAATGAACTAAACTGGCGTTCGAACTCTGCTCTCTGTGTTCTAAGAGCCGTTGGAATATTTCGTAAAGAGAACAACGTTATAATTACCTTCCTTTTTGCAGTGCGTCGATGGTAAGATATCTGACGGATATCAAATTAGTCGGGTTTTGATCCCGGCTTGGAGCGATCAGACGTCTAGCCACACTGAGGATCTGTCATACAGTGAAACAGCCTGTCTGTGGATAACTATATATATATATATATATATATATATATATATATATATATTTATATATATATATAATTTGTGGTGCAGTTCAATTTATATTACAATGAATCATTCATGCAAAAAGTAAATTAGTAAAAGTTAATAATATAAAATGGCGAAATCCTTCCCTAAATATAAATTTTAAAAGTGCAAAACAAAATACAAAACAAAGGGTCATTAAAAAAACAAGGATCATAACATTCATCGAGTGACTGGTAAGCTAATGCACCTTTAAAATTTGGGTATCGAAGGGATTTCGCCATTTTATATCAATAACTTTACTTATTTATTTTGTATGAATCATTTTTTAATATATATATATATATATATATATATATATATATATATATATATATTTATATATATATATATATATATATATATATATATATATATATATATATATATATATATATATATATACGAGGGCTAGTTGAAAAGTGCCTTTGCTGACCAACATAATCTCAATGAATGTGGCCAAATGCGGTTTATGTTTCTATATAATCCCTTTTGCGGTTTACACAATTCTTCTGTGTTGAATGCGTCGATCCTGTTGGTCAAAAACTCAACACCAGATATGACATCATACTTGTTCTCAGCCAAGTGTTTATTCATGTTGGCGATATGGACCAAACAAGGAAGAGAGGCTGATGAACCAGTTAAAAAACTACAGTCACGGACAACATACATTAAAACAAAGGACTTATCTGATAGGGCATTTTCCTGATGAAACAAGACAACTTCGTTAGTTTTCAGGACGTTTCTTCTTGATAGGCTTTCGCAACTGCCTCATAAAGTTGGCATTACCCTCTCCATTGACCGGTGTGGCCCTTTCGAAGATAGTCAATAAACACAATGAATTTTGCATCAAATAACACCAAGACTATCATATTCCCTGCCTATGAATTGACTTTCGACATCTTCTGAACTGCCATCTTATCACCAATCAATGATATTTCAGATTTAATAATAATTTTTACAAACAAAAATTTGGACTATCAGAGCTGTTTCTAAGTGTGGTGTTGGCATGTATTTTCTTCGAATTTCTAGGATCGATATGCTTCCGAAATATTGATATTATTTTATTGATATATCCCCGCCAGACTGATTACCTGGTCTTGTAGGTGAACTAAATAAATTCAAACATGTCATGCATATGAAATGGAAAGAAAAATAGATATCATATTACAGAGCGTTAAATCTAAAACTATCCATAAAAATCAGTTCATAAAAATACTCTCATAAATTTCTTTTCTCACCAAATCTACAAAATAAAATTCCGGAATAACCAGAGAATTCTATTTAAGAACACTCAGATTTTCTAACCGTCAGTATTTTCATGAAAAGGAGAAATACATTGAAAATACTTTTAAACTCTTCCAGTATCCTAATTCTTTCATGTTCAATCTGAAACAAAAGGTTCATAAAATATTTCAAAATAGAAGATTTTTCCTTCCTGTCCAACCCCATGAATCAAAATATATTGTTCTACCCGCCAATACTGTCATAACAAAAGTGAAATGAATTTATCCAACTTAAATTTGTCACAACCACGAAAACAATACAAATCTTAATTAATACAAAACAAAATAATAATTTACTCTGTCACCTGTAATAAAGGTCACAAGGAATACATTGAAGAAACCTCAAGCAAATTAAATACAATTTTATATCAAAAGGGATGTTTTAAAAATAGAACACACTAAATGCATCAGCTGCTGACCGTAATAAGACTGAGTTTGTTTTAAATCATATTACTCTAATTAAAAGAGAAAATAATTTACTAATACGTAAATGTTTAGAAAATGCGTTAATTACTCGATTCTCTGCCATAAATATGCGTCCCTGGTAATTACAACTTTTCATAATTCTTATCAGATCTTTTATTATCACAAATGGGCGATATTTAATAAAATGATAGAAACACAAACAAAAAAAAAAGAAACTAAATGAAATCAGTGAAACTATATGTCCAAAATATATGTCCAAAATATATGTCCAAAATATATTTTTTTAAATAATAAGTTAAATTTAAAATTCTCAACTTTCTCTTTACTTCGTGGCATGTGTAATCCTGTGGATGCAAACATCACTTTAATCGAATGAAGTCCTAAAGGATGAAACGCCTTATACGAAAACCTTTTCCAATTTGTCATAGTTTATTCCTGAAAATGTTCTTTAAATATAACATTTTATATTGTTTTCTCTCCCCCCCTCTCTCTCTCTCTCTCTCACACACACACACACACATATATATATATATATATATATATATATATATATATATATATGTATGTATGTATGTATGTATGTATATGTATGTATGTACATATATATAGGTAAGATGTAAAGAAATGAAGTATAATTCCACTGTACGTAACAATTAATTTAAAAGGGTTCATTATTGCATTAAGTATTGTTTATCACAGGAGGTTAAAACAAAACCATGTTAAAAATTAAAAATCGCTATACGATAGCAATTGTGTTTCAATGCTCCAAATGGGTCTCTTCGGGCGATGGTAAATTACTGGCGAGTAACGATAATTTAATTTCAAAAGTAAAATACTTCCACTCAAAAAAATAGGATTAAAATGAGTCTTGTTGGTTTTACCGTGATTAATCTATCAAATGTGACCAAAACCGAAAAAAAATGTATGCAACACATCCATATAAGATGTTAATAATACTAACTCGACATCAATCAAAAGCTATATTAAGTCTAATTAGTAGAATAGTAAGTCCTGTAAGGTGCACCGCAGTTCATTTACTAATTATTAATATAAGAAAAAGTATTAGTAAATTCAAAGTTTAACCATATTGTAATTTAAAAGCTATACTATGCTTACAATTTTCAGTTAATTCACTTCTTTCGTTTAACAAGGAGTTTTTATCAGAAAATCTGATAATTTTTCATGTAAGTATAAAAAACAAGGTTCATTTAAAATTCTAAATGTTTTAGATTTTTTTTAAATTCCATTCTACCCTAGGAGTTTTATTAGCTTCTTTTAAATTCAAAAAAATATTTAGAAAGAGACGTACAATTTTCATAAGTACTATTAGTGAAGGATAAGATATATTGGTACCAACTAGTCTTAAAAGAATTCTTACTACCAATAGGAAATTTTTCAACTGTCGGATTTTCTATTGTCGAAGTAGAGATAAAATCCAATGAAAAATTTGCAATATTATTTATTGTGGCATGGCATCACAGCTTTATTCACTTTCCTACCGATGTAACGTAGCTTCCTTGTCCCTGTCCCTATAAATATTTACATGGAAATTGTTCTGATGAACTTTCCTCTGTCTACATAGCCTTTAAGTGCCGTAATAGATTGGCGGCAACGTCTCATCATTTTACAGTTGAGATGACTCGATGTTACCATAAGTTCTATGCTAACATTTTCTTCTATTGCACCTCCCGATTATGGAACACTCTTCTGGCATCTGGTTTTTCTAGTCAACTTTGATCTTCAAAAATTTAAATGCATTGTTAATCGTTATCTTCTACTTGCTGTTCTTTTATTGTTCTCGCTCCTTAATAACGTTTTCTTTTTCACGCATTCTATCGCTCTCAGTAACCTTTTTCAGCTTTAGTGGCTTTATTACCTTACTTGATGTGGAATGATTATAAAAACACATCATATTTAAGATTCATTAAAATTTTCAAAATACGTAAACAAGGGACATAATGAAAGATCCATTGTACCTTGCTGAAATAGCAGGAATATTTGGTTGAATATTTGAGACGACCAGGTGTTAATCTTTAACAAAATATACTTATCAGATATATCTTTATCTTGATTATTTTTGTCACAAGATTTTAGATTTTAGTTCGTAGATAACATACTTATGAGCTAAAACACTATGCTTCCAATAAACAAGACCGACATTCGAATAGAAATAAAAATACTGCCTTGTGAAGTGTCGAGTGGAAAAAAATCAAAATTCAATTCTGATCTTCCAAACGCTGCTTTTTCCAATGATATAAAAATTTCACAGAACTTTATTTTCCTTGATGTTTCAACAAGTTTTTATTGGAATATTTCTGCATTACTTCTTTTAAACTTTCATTAAAATCTGACGTATATTCTGTATATTGAAAGTAAAGAAATTTCGTTTAATAGGAGAAAAGAACAATTTTTAAAAAGTAAGAAAGTTTATTTTTATCTATAACCAAATAAATATTTATTTACATTTTTTTCCAGGATTAAAATGATTTTCTTACTCATCAAAGAAAATATTTCACCATAGCGGTTGTCACTGAAATTAATGAATCTATCTCAGACATGTTATGAAGTATGTGTTATTTTAATAGTTGTATTTTTAAAATGCCTAGCTATTGTCTGGTTGGTCGTTCCCGAAAATAGTCGTTTAAGGTTGGTAACTAATCCTTGTTTCAGAGAACCGCGCAGGCACACTTGTGCATGCTGAGCACCCACAGATCCAACCTGTGTTTTATTGTTAAAATATACATAACGGACTTTAGTTAAAGCTTCTAGAAGGAAGCGTGTAATATAAAATTAGAGTTTGTTTTTTATTTGTTTTTTGTTTGTTTTTTTTTGTTTGTTTATCGAATGTAATGCCGAAGAGGTGGAGATTAACAGAACATAGTTTTTTGGAGATTATGAGTATGTATATCCTATCAATAGTCTGTCGTAGAAAGCAGCAGCTTTTGAGAACCTGTCCCAATAGAATTTCCGCCTTACCTGGAAGTGAATTAGAATAGTTCACTCCTATCTACATGGCATGTCGGGCATTAGCTGTGAAGGTCGGAACTGGCGGAACTGTCAGAATATTTTTCATGGAAATAACGACAGAATAATGATAAGCTTTTGATGTTGTATCTCCCGGAAAAAGAGGAAATTGACGCTATTTTCGCTCAAATCCTTTTTCGTAATAACTGGGTTCTTCATGCTATTGCAACCATCAACAACTTCCGAAAACTTTGACCTACCAAGTTTCTCTCAAAATTTTGGGATCAATCCGCCCGCTGGGATCATCTCATCAGGTCGATATTATCAAGAAATGTCTCCTTGACAAATCGACTACGGTGAGATTCGATCTCGGCTCTCATCGTCGGAATGCTAAAAGTCTGACTACTCGGCACTAAGGTAATGAAAACATACAGTGTATGAAATATACAGTATAGAACGAGGTGCCATAAATCTTCTATGAGCAATGGAGCAACGCCTTAATTTCTATAGATTTTCTGTGGTATTTATTATACATTTTCTAAACATAAACTCTAATTTTCTCTGAAATATAAATGTTATTCTTATCACTAGCTATTCTTATTCTGATTCTTATTATAATTACTATTATTAATCTATATGTTCATCATTTCAAGATCGGTGATCATGACTCTCCACAACTTCCTATGGCCTTACCCTTATCAGTTTTTAATTCTTTGCTAAGGCTCTCATTCCCCGTTCCGATATCCATTTCTTGTCGTGTGTCTCGCTGCTTTCCTCTATCTTTCTTACCTCTCTGTATGTCTTGAGGAGGTTAAATTTCCTAAGGCCTCCTTCTTCATTATGTGTCCAATGAATTTCTGCTGTTTTTTCTCCATATAAGGAGTATAAGTTTTCATTCTGTTACCATTTTTCTTAAAACTTCATTGTTATTTAGTCTATCCGCCCATGGGAATTTCAGAATCCTTTTCAATAACCAAATTACTGCTGCCTCTATTTTTCTCCCTCATCCGCAGGGGAGATTGTCCCACATTCACTGCCATATAGGAAGAAGGATATCACATAGCAATCTAGCGCTATTTTCTTTCTTTCTAAAGATTTTTCCCCGTTTTTATGCACCTTGCGTAGATTTTGGAATGCTTTTCTCGTTAGTTCAATACATGTTCGATTCTCAGTGTCACATTTTCCATCTTTTTTAAAACATTTCCCAGATATTTAAAGTTCAGGACCTCCTGGATTTTGATATAACCAGTTTGTAACTGTAACAAACTTGTTTTTTTTTTCTTTCTAATGAACAGACATTCAACCTTCTTGCAATTCTTATAGGTTAATCCTTTTTACCCACTTTCTTCTAATGCGCTGTATCGGAGTTTCTTTAGTTGCTTTTTTTTTTGGATTGACCATCAAAACAGTGTAATTTGCATATGTTATCCTGTTAAGATTACGCCCACCAATAATAAATTCTGCTAGGCTCTCCAGTTCCCTTAGAACAGCGTCGCCGTAGAGGTAGAAAAAAGCTGGTGAGAAACATGCATGAGTGTTTCACACCCATATCTATTTTGTTTTAGCTCCCCAATAGGTTTTCTATCTGTATTCAGGCGGTTTTCTCTTGTAGAAGTTTTGGATTATTCTAGCATCTTAGGTTTTATATACATAAACCTACTGAATACCTCTGTTGATAAAAATTTAAAACGTTTCTGATATTCCGACAAAAAATCTTTATAGAAAGGAAATATAGGGATACCATATTGGGCCAATATTCCACGTTTGAAACGAATTGGAAACCCATTACTCATTTCCAAAGACGAAATTTTGATTTTGTACTATTAAAAGCAATTGCCAAAGAAAAGATGAATTTGCTCATTAGAGAAGGTTTACATATACTGATCTGAGCTAAATTTAGGGTTGAATATTAGACAGTAAATTAACATATTAGTATATAATGATTAACTACAAATCAAATTGTTGATTGATTTGTTTTCTACGCCTTATCAAACATGTGCATCATTTAAAACCAAAGCTTAGAACACCTAGTATTTTCAAGAGGTCAAGAGGTCACTCATCAAGGAACTGAACAGTCTCAATGTTGCCTAACTTTGGTGTTCGTACGGGAACACGTGTGCCAACCTGGTGTGTCCGTAAGTTGTGAAATCATAATTGTTTTTTTTTTTTTTTGCAATGGATGTCCATAACCTGATATAAACAAAACATCCACTAAACTTCCGTAGGTTAATTTCAGTTTGGCAAAGAATGCTGCCATTTCTCTTCTGGAAAACGCCATCTTTCAAATAACGAATACATTTATTGAAGGCTTCGAATCTGCTTAGAGAGGCACTTGCTTGTAATAATGTTGTTTAGGAGCCAGGTAAGGATAATCTCCTGTAGAGGGGTTGGCATTGATTCTATTTTCAACCAATCCTCTTTTAGAAACAATTCAATTTAATAACATCGTTGCCAATTGAATAATTTATATTCTTTACAGATTCAACTCTATTATCGCCCAACTTGACGTCAACAAATATTAAGCGTCAAATTTGACGCCGCTTAAGGGTTTTTTCATGTAAAATGCTTGTAAAATAAAATTGAGTTAAATTTTCACAGAATAATCAGCTACTGATCTATTATTAACATCACTAGTGGAAATACCACGGGTGCCGACAAATAATATCCAACAAGATTTAACATCCGTACCCATAAAATATGGTGTGTCAATATATATATAAAAAACATGACCCAGGATCTTATTTCAACAACTTAGACCCAAATATTAAAAAACTTGCGAGAAAGCAAGAAAAAACGAAAACAAAAAGATTATCAAACAGAAAAAACACATGCTTGAATAGATAGATAGATAGATAGATAGATAGATAGATAGATAGATAGATAGATAGATAGATAGATAGAGCTATTAATAAGAGAAAGAATAGATGGAGTAGCATTTATTTATATATATATATATATATATATATATATATATATATATATGCATGTGTGTGTGTGTGTTATAATGCTCGTAGTTGTTGGCTAATAGTATTGCAAGAAAAACATTAACCAAAACAAAAGATTAGTGAAGAAAAGGTTTAATCACCTGAGGAACATGGATTAATACTATATTAATAGCGAATACCGTAGTTCAGTGAGGCAATACGTACGACCCAACGCTACTCCTTCCTACCCAGTTTGTGACCAATCCTGCTATGGGCGTACCGAATAGACGAGTATATGTTCAACAATTTGTGAATAGAAGTTCGGTAATCTTTCTGTGCATCACTTCCCTTTTAAATAAATATTTTCTTCTTTTCCGGTCCACTTCCAACACTTCCCTTGGATTCCTTTCTTTTTACTAACACTGTGTGTTCAAATATTTATAACTGGATTTGTCAAACCAAAAATATTAAACCATTTCCATCTCTCTATTGTTCTTGCTTCCTTGGCATATATTGGTTTTTATTGGTTTAAATGATTTTTATGTCTCCAATTTCGCCATGGTAGAATATACATCATCGTATCAATGCGATTTACTATTTCACCGTCTTCCCAACTTTCCTTTCCTACCTTGTAAATCCTGAAGAAAAACTTATCACCATAGATTTTATTAATTCTGCTGGTGATATCTTCGATGTAGTATTAGGGTTAGAGGTCAGTCTATAAATTCTTAAAACCTTTCCTATCTGTTTAATTTCCTTAACGACTATTTGAATGTATCAACAAAACGTTCAGCCTGGCGATCTGATCTGGGGTGCTAGAGCAGCGTTGTTATAAGTTCAACTCCAAAGTATTGGCAAATTTTGACAGTCATTCCAAGTAAATTCCTTGCCATTATCAGAGACTGCATTATTTGGAACTCCAAATCTCAAAAAGAGTTCATGAAGAAAATGTAGAGTTACAGTGAAAGTAGGTCATCTACACTTAAATATTTCAAGCCATTTCGAAAATATGTCGACAACAATTTAGTAATACGCACTATTCAAATATCCCTCGTGATCAACATGCAAACTAGACCAAATTTTATCGGCATTAGGTCAGGGTTAATAATTTACAGGTGTTAATTTTGTCATATTCAACATGAAACTGCTTTAAAATAATTTTTCGCAAGGAAGCAAGAATTACTACTCTTTCAATGTACATTAATACTTCATTACAAATGGAAAAATATTTATTATTTTCAGTAAAGACAAGATTTGTTTTTTCCACCTCACTTTTACCTCCTTCATTATTTTCAAAATGTATTCATCCTTTTCGATTGTATTTTAATTTCATTCAAATTTAGGCGTAGTTCAATTATTGTGCTACACAAAATGATTTTATCTCATTTTCATAAATTAAAGAAGCAATCACCTTTTTCTCAATAATTTACTTAAATTTCCGAATTACTGTTAGATACTCCATCTTAAAATCCATAGTTTAATAAAATCGTTCCCCAACTTTGCAACCTGTTGGCAGTATGTGTCAGAATACCATTTTTAGAACCAAATCTAGACAATAATAGGCGGTGATCTGTTGACAGAATACGTTTCCTGTCGTGTATTTTTTCACTGCAAAAATAATAGCCAGCGCTTCTTTTTCGATTTTACTATATTTTTTTCAGTCGCTATTAGCGTTATATATGCATGTGGAATGGCTTTTATTTTACCATCATTGAATTCACGACAATTAACTACTCCAGTGGCATAATCGCTAGCATCTTATGCTAGTATTATTCTTAAATCAGGATTGAAATGCGTTAACGATAATTCAGATGTTAATGATGTTCTTTATGTCTTCAAAAGATTTTTTAAATTCATCGAATCAATTGCACACCGCACCATTTTCAACAATTTATTTAAAGGTGCTATCAATTGATGTATGATTGACATATAAAGATTGCAATAGGTTGCGAAATTCAGAAATTAGTAAAGTAGTAACGATTGTCGGGGCAGGCATATTTTTAATAGCGCTCGACCTTGATGGGTCTGTCTGCGTACATTTGCATTAATCATTTGTCCCAAGTATTTTATATTCGGCTTGAAAATTTGGCATTTCTCCTCACTTAGTTTGAACCTAGAATCCTCTATTCTCTGGAATACTTGTTATATGTGTTCTGGATGTTGCAGTCTTGTTTCGTTTTTTATGAGTACGTCGTCCAAATATACGACGGTAAAATTTAAGTCAGTTAGCATCGTAACTATTACTTGTTGGAAAATGCTAAGTGCCACATTAACCCCGAACAGTAGACAATTAAAGCTGTATAGACCCTACTGTGTGTTAACTCTTAACAGACGCATGCTGCCCTGCGTCTTTTTCTATAAATGCTTTCATGTAATTGCGCAGATGAACTTTCCGCTATGATACTTAGACATTAAGAATTCAATCGTAGTACTAGATTGGCAGTAAGCTATCATCATTTTACACTTTAAAGGTCTAGATGTAACCGTAAGTTCTATGTTAACAGTTTCTTCTATCGGACTTCTCGCTTGTGGAACCTGCTTCTTGCTTCCCAGTCAACTTTGATCTTCCGAAATGTAAATGTAATATCAATCGTTACCTTCGGTTTTTCTTCGTTTTTTTAATCCTTGTTTTTTTATTTTCCTTTCATCTTAATAGTAGTTTTTCTTATATTCTTTAACACTCATTACCCCCTTGCAACTTAGTGGCTTTAATGCCTTGATTGGTGTGAAATGATTAAAAAATAACATTTTCTTACATTTTACATCCACTTCCATTTGTAAATATCTGACAGTTCAATATTTAAGGAAATCTTCCCCTATTTAAGTTGGATTTTTTTTTTCTGGAGATGGTAACATAAAAGTTTAATGTAGTAGACAAAAGCTCCCCATACACGAATAATACTATTTTTTATTTTTCAGATATACTGATGGAGCTTTCCACTCAGAATCGTCTACAGGTGAAATAATTACTAGAGCTTCTAATCTGTCAATTTCTTTGATAATGGATTCCATAACTGCAAAAGACAGACTACGTTTAAGTTTAAAATCAGGAACTACATTTTTCTTGAAGTGAAATATTGCATTCGCATTTGTACATTTCCTAAGAGTTTCGGAGAACAATGTAGTAAAATTCTTTTTACCTCCTTAAAAACTTACAGTCGCCATACTTGTTTTAGAAGAGGGGCAATTCACTTTTTTAGAGAATGAATTTACGATACGACTCCACAAATTGTACAGTTCCGTCCAATCTGCGCCGAATAAGTTCAATATCTGTCTATATTTCTGAGATGAGTTATCATGTACATTATTTATATTATTCGGACTATTGTCCTCATCTTTGTCGCCATATTTATTACAACGTTTCGTTGTACGCCCCGGCCTTCTTCAGGTGGTTGGAATGTCGAAATTGAGGACACATGGGACAGTGGATAAAGGCGTTGGTTAGATCCAGTGACAGAAACCAATGAGTGTGAGTTCAATACCCGGTTAAAGCTGTGGAGAACTTTCAGAGGGAAATTAACAGGTGATAACTGATAACTGACATCCATTAAACATGGCACGTGGAACTAGAACAGTCTACCCCAATGGGTTAAGTTCGACATTCCATCCACCTGAAGAAGGCCGGAGCGTACAACGGCCGAAATTTCTAAAATCTTTTTTATTTGGTTTTCGTTAATGTAAGTTCACCAATATTTTCCACACAATGTCGCTGCCTGTGTCCAATTAAAGTTTTATTTCAATAATTTTCATCTTAACCTTCACAAATTTTCTGTTCTCGGCCTCATTCACATTTTCAGTTGTCAATAAAAAGTTATTTAAAGGAATTTAAAATTGAGCCTCCTTACATATATAAGGAAAAAGAATATACATATCTATTTTTTCTTTTTCTCTTTATCATCTTTTTCCCGCCTTTTTCCTTCTACATCCTCCTCCTCCTCCTGTTCCTCAATTCTGTTTTCTAATCCGTTCTTACATTGTTTTTACAAGGATTACCCTACTCAACGTATAGACTGTTTTGTGTGATATGAATGGACTTATTATTATTATCATTATTATTATTATTATTATTATTTCCTTTGATTTCTGATGTGTACTCATTTCTTTCCGGGTCCCGTCCAGGGACCTAAGGTTAGAAATGGCATCATGACGTTTTCCACTGCAAAAAAAATACATAGACAAAGCCTTTCGTAAGGTGTGGGCTGTACTCGTGAGAACAATTTTTTGTATTTATTTAAGGCATGGGCTTCCAGGAATCCCTACAATTAGTCTATTGGAAACGTTTCTAATCAATCCGAGGGCTCCAACTACAACGGGGATTGTTGATGTTTCCATGTGCCACATTTTTCAGATTTCGATTTCAAGGTCCTTGTATTATTATTATTATTATTATTATTATTATTATTTAGATTTCTCGGTTAGAATGCGTAATTTGATTGTAGATCACAAGTGCCGAGGATTGGACAGAGTTTACACTCTCATCCTAGAGAGAAATGTATAAGAGTCGTACATAGAAATATCCAGAATAAAATTTTAAAAGATATCAATTGAAATCTTTTATCGGTAAAAAGAAATTAATTAAATAGCAATTAATGAAAAAAAAGCTATAATTTGAACAACCTAATCAATCGCATGTAAATCTAAATATTTCAGCAACATTTGGTTGAAGAAAATTTTGGCATGTTGAAAGAACACAGGATAAGACGAGATAAGGCGGGAATCACGTGCTAATAATACTACAATAGAAATAATACAAATAGTATAACCGATGGACATTTTGAATAGTTCAACAGCACAATTCACGTCAAACATTCACTATACATAAAGGTACCCATCGCGATCGGCGTCGAGTGATAAAAGCCGCTATTAGATCTTCTGTCAAAGTCTTTTATTCAAGACGCATATTTCTTTTGGGAGGACTTAAATCTCTGCCGAGTTCTGAGAAAGGTGGATAATATCTTATAGCTGTAATGGTGTTTCTGCCTTGAAGTGACATTGCTGCGTTGTCACTGTATTTTCGCTTGTCAGCAACTTTAGGCGTTAATCCAAAAGTATTCTTCTTGGAAAGACACTCTGGTAAATCAATAACAAATTTATGTTGAATTAATATTTTTCCTCTTTAGTTAAGGGAGAAAAATAATCATTAAAAATTAAAGAACCATAGATTCATATTCTTTGTTTTAATCTTCATTTAATCCAACTAATTTTGATTTTATTTTCATTTACTGTTTGTTTCTACTTCTATCAAGTATTATTCTCCAAGTACACATCCTCTCGTTCAATCTCTTCTTTAATTTAACATTTCTTTTAACCAAAACATTTAATTTAAATAATCAATTCTGCAGTTAAATGTCCCGTAATGCGACTTTCTTTTTGAATTCCGACCATCATTTGATCAAAACATTTTGTTTATTTTTACCGTTTGGGTATATCTCTCAAGACATTCCACAGGTACAATTCCTCTAGACTGACCTTATTTTAATTTGACCAATATTTCAACAAAACTCTTTATTCCTATGTACTATTGTATTTCTAGCAATCTAAAGTGTATATATTGTGTACAAAATATTGGTCTCAAATATTGCATTATGCTTCAAATGCTAACCTCAATAACCAGAGAAATATAACATATAATAATCCAAGCCCAAACATAATTTTTTTTTTTATAGATTTTTCATAGTATTCAGCTTTTATATCTCTACTTCAGGAACGTGTTACTTTTGTTACAAAAGTTTATGCAAACGTACATATGGAATGAAAAAGTCTTTATGCAAACGTACATATGGAATGAAAAAGTCTTTATGCAAACGTACATATGGAATGAAAAAGTATTTATGCAAACGTACATATGGAATGAAAAAGTATTTATGCAAACGTACATATGGAATGAAAAATTATTTATGCAAACGTACATATGTAATGAAAAAGTCCTTATGCAAACGTACATATGTAATGAAAAAGTCCTTATGCAAACGTACATATGGAATGAAAAAGTCTTTATGCAAACGTACATATGGAATGAAAAAGTCTTTATGCAAACGTACATATGTAATGAAAAAGTCTTTATGCAAACGTACATATGTAATGAAAAAGTCCTTATGCAAACGTACATATGGAATGAAAAAGTCTTTATGCAAACGTACATATGGAATGAAAAAGTCTTTATGCAGACGTACATATGTAATGAAAAAGTCTTTATGCAGACGTACATATGTAATGAAAAACTCTTTATGCAAACGTATGCAAACGTATGCAAAGTCTTTCATAAAATAATAGATACTTTAATAATAAGCAATATATGATTGACTTTTGATATTTGATTATCAAACAGGAATTGCGATTGTATGACGAACCATGGATGGTTTTATTTTATGAGCTAAGAGAATAAAATTGCCCTATCCCCATGACCATTGTCACACAGACATTTTGATACACGTATGTCTCCTTTTTGTGAAAAGAGGCATGTGCTAGCGTATGAGTGGAATCCTCGGGACTAGAAGTTTTATTATGAACTGAATGAAAAGTAGAAATCCGTCAAGTACTACAAAGAAAAGAATAACCAAAGTACGAAACGAATAACAGAAAAAAAAGAGATTCCACATTTTGATCCAGCCAGAAATTCCAAAAGAATGAAAAGGAAAACATAGTGCGCAGATACACTGATCTTTACTTGAAGAACGAACCCATACTTAAATGTTCCTAATATTATTTTTACAGATACGATGCTAACTTACAAGAGAAACTCCCTCCCTAACTTCTCATTGTGTTATCATACTTTTGTCCTCTGTAAAACTTAGATTTTCCGTTCAATTATCGAGGCTAATAAATTGTGTTTAATTTGAAGGTTGTCGCAACGCAATCTTTCTCTCCTCCTTTTTTGGGCACAGCTTAGTAACTGCATCCGGCAGCAAGGTCTCTGATCGGGAGATTGGAGGTTTTTAGGAGAGTGGAACTACCTCTCAATTGCTGCTGTTCCCAGGTCAACTCTGACCCCGGGTGTTAGAACCTGTTTCGGCCCCGGCTATGGCAAATAATGAACCATCAAACAAAAACAAAACACTATGAAAGTATAGATACATTTTTATAGTAAAAATACTAGCAATATAATTTTATATACAAAAATTACCAATACACATTTATAGTAATATGACAAATACATTTTATCCTTAGTTGAAGGCATACAATTACGTTCAAAATATAAGTCATAAAATTTTGTACCAGATATGTAGATTTCGGTATTAAATAACCCATAGACTTGTTGATATGCCGCTAATAATAACCAAATAACTAAACAACATGAGATAACTCTTTCATAATATTATTCCATACACCCTACAATTTCTTAAATTAAACTGTATTCCGAAAAATAACTTCAACAAAACTACAACATGCAAACACACACTTCACCACCTCTAGTAATTATGCCCACATAAACATGTATATACACAAAGGCTGAACATTATCTACCATGTATTCATTTGTGAAAGCAGAATAATATATTTATTAATTTAAAACTCTAAATAAAATTAAAGTTCGGCATTAAATGACCCATAAGGTGTTGATATGCCGTTAAACAAAGAAATCAAATCACAGCTTAGTAAATAATTTTGACATTTTTCTCTGGTATATATTTATATATATATATATATATATATATATATATAGATAGATAGATAGATAGATAGATAGATAGATAGATACGCACGTATATTTCTATTCGATTTCCTATTATATTGTTTATAACATTTCTGACAGATGTTTAAACAAATCTTTTATCCGCTATCAATGCAGTAGTTACTTTAGTAGCAGCTCTAGTAGCATTCGTCATAGTATGAAGTGGAGACAAGATAGTAGCGAATGTATTTTATTAATATCCCTTCTCTTCCTTTCTGTACCAAAAAGGTTTGAACAAAATGGAAGTTCATTTCTCTTCGACGAAGAGAACTTCGAGCGATCAGACAATGTACGTCACGCGGCGATATTGTGAATCGGTCCATGAACAAGCACGCGCGTAAGAACAATCGCCAACACCTGTGGCGGCCATATTTTTTTTTTTTAGTTACTCTCCGCACGCAATGTGTAACGTTAGAGTCTCTTCTCCACTCTAATTTAAAGTTTTGACTTTGGTTATTCTATTTTTTTCTATACCTTTTTATGCATCAAGATATAAACTTAGAGAAGAAAGTCATGGATAAGATTTTTGTATGAATGCCGCAACGAAATCTTTTATAGATGAACGCTGATGATAATTTGAGTTTAAAACACATTCACACTGATGTCGTTTCAAAGGTTGTCTCTCTTGAAAGGAAGAAAGAACAAAAAAGTTTACTTTAGATTACTATATAATAAAAGGTAGCATTAAAATAAAGATGTCCAAAAATGACTTTACGACATAGCAACACAAACTTTCTATTTCGAACATTTACATATATTTTATAAGATTTGTGCAGTTCAGCATGGTGTAATGGTTATCAGACTTGTCTTGCTAAATCAGGTACGATAGAAAAGTGATTTCAGTCCTCAATGTGTGCTCTACATTTTCGGCTTTGTGCCACATCTAAGCTACACTTAGAAAATCTTTTACCGCAATTGCTTCAATTGAAGCAATAAATAACTATATTTTATAAGATTTTAAATCGGGAATAATAACTATTCAAAGAAGATGGTTCAACTACATGATACACATGATTTAAACTTTAAGGAAATTAAACTGTGTAAAAAATCTTGTTTGTGGTTCAAAATTTAATTAATACAATGAAAACATACATAATAAATGTGGCAAAAGCAAGCTAGAACTCCAGTAGTTGGCGATACTCATTAATAAATATATCATTATTAATTTTGGATGTATAAATTACTTTCTCGAGTAGTTTGTAACACGTTTATCATCTCTCAGATGCGTCTCTTTCTTTGGGAAGAGTGTGCACAGGAGCGCCTCCGTCAAAGGGCAGACTCGCTTCTGAGGAAAATTATGCTGAGAGGCGCCCAGCCATGGGGAACAACTGTGCCCTCTCATTGCACCAGATAGAGGGATCGGTGCTCGTATCGAGGCCAACGCAACCGACGGCTGCGGTCGCTGCGGGCAATTTTTGTTCCTAGCCCAGTTGTCCGCGCTCGGGCTCCTCACATTAAATCGACATTGTGTCATAACCTGACCTCTTGGGGTTGAGTAAATACAAATTTTTGATTAATAATAATTATTCATCCTCTACCTACATGACTATGCAGTCAACGACATCGGCTCTTCCATACAAAAATAGGTCTACTTAGACATCAACGCGATCATTATAAAGGAAGCGACCAGAAAAGAAGAAATTAAATTCTTAGATACGAGATGAAGTCGACAAATTATTATCATAATTTCAGTTGTTTGTATTATTTGAAAAATTTTATGTTTACTGAGATTTTTTTTGTGCATTGAAAAGTAGTATGTTGCCGTGTTTTTTAAGTGCATGGTGAATATGACTAATTTGGGAAATGAATGTGTAAAATTAGGCTATATCATATGCAAATGTTTAATTTTCAGAAATGTTACTTTACTAAGCTTATATATGCCAGTTTTTGATATCTATGAATATCTATGAATATAAAAAATGAGATACAAAACTCTTAGGTATCTTCCTTTATTGGCTATGGATATGAAATGTCTTGCTTCTGAAGTATTCTTTGTTATGTATGTGGAAAAAATTTTTTCATCTTTTATATTTGTTGTTGTTGTTTTTGAGCTAAAACATATTTCCTCTACGCATTCAATCGCAAGTTCTTCTGAAAATGTGACAATTATTTACCCCTGCCTCAAAAACAAATCTAGTGTCGCTGACAAAACTAACCTGGCTGTTTGTCTCGAAAATGACCTCCAATCAGTTGAGGACTGGGGCAGGAATTGGCTGGTTAACTTTAATGCCTCAAAAACAAAACTGCTCTCTATTACTCACCACAGAGAACCATCCCTGCCTCCCATTAGAATGTCTGACGCTCAACTCCACGAGAGCACCTCTTTGCGACTGCTCGGTCTCCCATTGTCCGCTGACCTGAGATAGAACGAAGACATTGAGTCAATAGCTTCGTCCACCGCAAGGAAAGTTGGCTCCCTGTGCCCCGCCAGGAATTTTTTCTCGCCGGAGTCGATCCTTCAAATCTACAAATCAACCATTCGTCCTTGCATAGAGTATTGCTGCCATACATGGTCTGGAGCCCATTCTGTTTGTCATTATAAAGTGGAGGTACTTGATAAAATCCAGAGAAGTATATGCAATGTAATTGGCCCTGATCTGGCATCTCGTCCGCAGTCGCTCTCTCACATGATATTTTCACGGTAACTGCTCTGATGAGCTTCTCTCGCTGGTTCTCAGACTTCATGAATTTAAGCGTTCAACTAGGCTGGCATCTCACTCTTACCCTTTCACTGTCAAAACTGTTAAATGTAGCCGTCTCTTCTACTCCAATAGCTTCATGTCTCGAACCTCCCACCTGTGGAATTCCTTTCCCTTCTTCCTGTTTCCCTGATAGCTATAATCTCCAACTATTTAAATGTAATATCAATCGACGTCTCCAGATGCCCTGATCTATCCCCTAACCTCCTCTTCATCCTTTCCTCTATCACTCCTATTTTCTCTAGCTCCAACTCTCTGTAACCCTTGGCGTGCTAGTGGCTTCCCGCCTTGCTTGGGATGAAACGCTTAAAAAATTTAGTAAATTTGGCAGTGTAAGAAATTCCTGCTGCTTCCTCGGGTAAGGTAATTCTTGGGATAGTTGTTTATTCGTTTATTTTTCTCCGTCATTGTGGCATGCCTGGAAGTAGATATTTCGCTGAAATGTATAAAAATGGGAGAGACCGCAATTTTTTTTTTCTTTTTCTTCCGGCGATTATTATGATGTAAGCATGAATAGTGTCGACTAGAAATTGAACCCGTCGCATGAAAGAAAAAAAAATCAAAGCAAGGTAACTTATTTTTACCTTTATATATTTCACCTTTCTTATAGAAAGCAGTATACAGATGAGGCTGTCTTGAATATATATCAGGATAAAGAACGAGTTAGAAAACATGCTCAATGGAGATAATAGTCCGAAGATGTAAGGAATTGGACCACCCAGAAAACCGTTGAGTTACTTTTAAAAGCATTTCATTATACAAAATGATGAGGTAACAATAGCATCAATTTTGTTATTAATCGCACATATTTTAATGTATATTTAAAGACGACGAAATTAAGTTTATTATCTCCCTCGGCTTCATACTCATCACGTGAAAATCTAGAGCAGTAGCTTAAAACAGGTGTAGTCTTTTTCAAAATAACTTTTTTTTTATTAATTATTAATTAATAATAATTCATTTTTTCCGGTCCGAAAACCAATGAAAAAAGTACCCAAAAGGTCTTAATATACGATGATTTAAAGTATGAAAATAATTACTTTTACTATATCAACGGATATATGTTTTACTTCTTTACATTACATTAAAAGAGACATTTCTTCCATAAAATGTTCTTTGAATACAAAATAAAAAGAACGTTTATTGTTCCACTGGGCCTCATAGTTAACACACTGTGTGAAAATTTGGTGTAAAACTTAAAACAGGTGTAGTCTTTTTTTTTAAATAATTATATGTTTATTATACATAATTGTTTCTCCTACACAGTCATTTCAAAATAACTAAAGGCAGCAAATCAGCGTGTATCTATCCATTTATTTACTATCTAGTCAAGTGACACATGTAGCCTCTTCACCTTCATAAAAAGTTTCTAACGTAGTGCAATGAATTGTATAAATAGGTGTTGCGTTATGCATATTTAAATTTATTTAATGATGTTGTTAGAATAGATTATGAATGTTTATTACTTTTCACGTGCATAATAGTTGGATTATAATAGGCAATTGATTCTTTATATACGTGGATTGATATAAGAAGGTATATGAAAAACAAATACTGAATTCCTATTGAAACTACAAAAAACAGAAAAACAGTCCTAGCTAAACAACCCCTTATCCAATGTTATTGAAATGTCTTACTGCCTCCTGCAGAGGTTCAAGATAAAATATACTCATAAATTGGTTAGGGTATTATGCATCATTTAAGCTGTATCTCGAAAACATACATACGGCGTTTTAGTATCTGTGTATATTTCTGTGATGTGCCATTCTGTACACTACTTACATTATTCGGACTATTTTCCTCATCTTTGTCGCCATGTTTATCACAACGTTTCGGCCGTTGTACGCTCCGGCCTTCTTCAGTATCTATCTATATTTCTGAGATGAGGTATTATGTACAATATTTACATTATTCGGACTATTGTCCTCATCATTGTCGCCGTATTTATTACAAAGTTTCGGCTGTTGTACGCTCCGGCCTTCTTCAGGTGGTTGGAATGTCGAACTGAACCCTTTATTTCGCTCGCTGGGGTAGACTGTTCTAGTTCCACGTGCCATGTTTAATGGATGTCAGTTATCAGTTATCTCCTGTTAATTCCCCACTCTAAGTTATCCACAGTGCCATGTGTCCTCAAGGCGTTTGTTAGATCCAGTGACAGAACCCAAAGAGTGTGAGTTCAATTCCCGGTTAAGGTAGTGGAGAACTTTTAGTGTTTTAGTGTTATATTGATAAAATAAATAATTTACCTCTATACTTCAAAGTTCATTCACACTTAAAGGGCTTCATTTTATTTTTATTTTTAATCCTTTCACCTCAAGCAAGGTGGGGGTGGGATTGGTTTGCAGGCGGTTAAATTACAGAGAAGGTGAGAAAAAATTGAGGAATGAGGAAAGGATAAACGATGAACGAGATTCAAGACATGAGAAGATGGCGATTGACATTGCATTTAAATTTATGAAGATTGTAGTTATCAGTGAAGCAAATAAACGGAAGGGAATTTCACAGGCGGGAAGAGCGAGGAAAGAAACTGTTGGAGTAAATGTGAGTGTTACATTCAACTATTTAAACGGTTACTGGGTGGGACCTAGATGCCAGTCAAGTCGTACGCTTAAATTTATGTAGACGGCGTACCAAGGAAAACATTTGACAGAACAATAACCATGGATATTTTTGTAGAAAAGGCAGAGGGACGCCACATCACTGGTGTTATGGTCCGGTTCCTTGTACCACGGTGATAGTGCAAGGTAGAACCAATAAAGAAGAACTCGAACACGGATATGGAATAACACAGATATATTACAAACAGGAATATATACAGAGAAGTAGAAGTGTTAGTATGAACAATCAGGTTTAGTAGTAATTGTCTGAATGTGACTCTGTTTCGGACTACCTCTGACTCGACTGACTGACTCGCTCTGACTGACTGACAGACTCCTGACGGACTTCTCTCCAGACTTCAGACTGGAATCTCTGCTTCCTCTTGAGGCGCAGTGTTTATTACGAATGGAATAGTCCTTTATGCTATTATGGTTAAGGTCCCATAACAACTGGAAAGTGACTGAAGTCGATATGCCAAGTCATAATCGATTAATATTGCAGATCCTTCTTTCGATTTTTGTCGAGAACCTTGGGATGAACAGCCGGGGCACCATACCAGATATGGCAACAATATTCAATTCACGGACGAAGAGGTACATTTATAGATATGTAGGATGGACTAGAAAGCATTGACTACACCATCTGTACATTTGGAAAGACTTCAAGATGATGCACTGCATGTGTACATCGTAATACAACGACGAAACGTCATTAGTACCAGGAAAAACATTGATCTCGATAAGACTTAGTCAAATTAGAGATAATTGTTATACTGAGACTCAATCTTATTTTTATTTAAGTGTTTTCAAATGTTGCCAAATATTTTTTCTCATGGTGATATTTTCATGAAAGTATTTTTTTTCAGATTTTTAGTCACACGAATTTAAAGGAAAATGACTTCAAAAAGAAGTTGTTGAAAATTTCTTTGAGAATTCGTAATTCGAGAATCTCCACGGGCAGATTAAAGGAAACAAAGATACAAAACGCTTAGCCGCCGAGTGTTTTTAACGATATTTTTCCACAATCACATTTAAAATATTTAGAGCTATCGCTCTTTGAAGGGAGATTATCTCCCTTTGATTAAGACGAAGACACGTGGATTATGTGACGGTAAGTGACGCGACTTAGTCGGGTGTCAGTTATCAGTTATCTTTTGTTAATTCCCCACTCCAAGTTATACACTGTGCCATGTGTCCTCAAGGCGTTGGTTAGATCCAGTGAAGGGCCCAAAGAGTGTGAGTTTTTAGCACGCGCAGTGCATGACGTCTGTCTACGCCGGTTGCCCATAATAGACCGATAAGGTGCTGGGCGTCATCTCAAGCCCACAGAGCTAGGGAGAAGAGAGAAAACCACCCGGTACACTGTAGTTAGTAGAACATACCACCATCCTGGCCTTTTCCCTGTCGGGAAATATTACAAGCCTTTTCACAATGCTTGTTTTATCCATATCGTTTAGTGATATGTATTTATATATTTGTATAAGATTTATGGAATAAAAATTTTAGGATATTTTATATATAATTTAGGATATATTTGACATAGCGGTATATGAATTTTTGGAGAATATGGCATACTTGTCATTTCTTTCTTCCATCTATTCTGTTCCATCTGTGTATTAAGGTCTTACTATATCACAGATTTAATAATGCCTAGAATTGGAAAAATGTAAATATTCTTCCTTTCCTAGCATCCCAATTACGACGAAGTTATGAAGGATAACAATGGAGGCAAAAGATTTCATCAAGATATATCAACAAGAGATAACCAGAAAAATGCTATAGCAGATACCTATTTAATTGGTTATTAGGGAACGATTACTCATACCAACGATTTGGAAAAATATCTTCATGTATGGGCTACTACGTTTTCTTTATTCATAAAGCAGAATATATAGACTTTATATTATAGCACAAGATCTAATTCTTTGTCCGTAACAAACTGTCTATATGTTACTTTTGCATATGTGCATATATAAATGTATATGTGTATGTCTGTGCGCATGTTAGTAACTGACTTATGCTTGAGCAATTTAACGTAGTCGCATGCACATACGCACACAATTTGATTGAGTTTGAAATAAATCATTGGAATAATACATTACCCTAACATGCAGTCTGGACAATCCCTACCATGCGCTGAGCAATAAACATAAAATTGAATGCATGATGAGAAAAGAAAAACTTACCAAAAACAACTCTGATTGCATGTTGGTTGTGAATAAATGAAAAACATCATTGAATATAGTCAGTTGTTTTCTTGATTCGGCTCTCGTTAAAGTTAAGCAACGTCGAGCCTGGTCAGAACAAGATGAGTGACCGCTTTAGAATACCAGGTGCTGTAAGCTTAGATGTGCGGGTGGTGTAATGGATAATGGCTCGGAATTGTTACTCAGAGAGCTAGATTTCAATTCACGTTGGGCTCGTTATATTAACTTACGCGCAAAGACCCTTGACGAAGGGATGAACCAACCTCTTCTTACTCCAGCTATGGGTTAATTATTAGGACTTCTATCACTAAACCATTATCTCAAAAAAGTACAATCTAAAATATATTTTTTCTGTCTTTAATTAACTTGTATATGTTGATAAGTCGGCAAAAATAAATATTTTTCGATTACCTAGAATAAGAAACATTTGATATCTGATCAGTAATTTTTATATTGTTTCTGATATCAGTTTATTCTTGTCTGTTGATATCAATATATAAACATCAATAGATTGATATATCTCTATTCTTTTCTATCTCTATTAATATCAATCGTGATATCTATCATATATTACTATCAGTCTATTCATACTTATCATATATTCGTATTTATTTGTTGGTATCGAAAGGCTGACAGCATAGAGATGGACACAAAGTAAATCTCCTGTTTATTATGTATGAGTATAAACTGTATTTAAATAAATAAATCATAAATAATAAACAGTCTATGGGGAGGCACGGTGGAGTAATCGATTACATTACATTCACTTACGTGCTAATACACTTAGGAAAGGTATGAATTGTCTAGCTCCCACAGTTTCTATAGTCCTGTACGGCAACTGGTCTACAGCAGAAAGATATGACAGAAATACTGCGGGAAAAATCAGCCTCGTCAGTCATGTATCGAAAGATATATGATCACCTAAGTGTCTATCTCGCGTGGTGCATAACGGACAATCTTGAGTCTATCACGCCAATCATCACCGTCCGACAGCAAGGTGGGGGTCCTGGGGGGGGGGGGTGGCGTCCTGTGTCATAATATAGTATTCAATGTAAGTTCTTACTTGGCGACCAACCCGGCTTGTGCCATGGCTAGTTGTCCAAAGCTGAAGATCAACTCACAAGTTTTTGTTTTACTCGCCACCAATGGCCTACAAAACGCAATCTGCGTTCGGCTAAGAATGTACAAATATTAGGAATGGACACATAGACTTCGGATTTAGTTGGTTGTCGTCTCCAAGAGTTGTTAAGTATAGTCGTATAAAGTATAGCTCTCGGCATGTAGGTTCCATCAAGCATAGACTCTTAGGGTTTTAGTTTATGTCCAAGAAGTGGTACCATACATTAACAGCGCCTCTACAGTGACTCGAAAGAATATCCGTTTGCGGTTGTCTGGTATGTCATATTTCCAGATTACAAACATTTTATTCGAGATGATTCAGGCTTTAGCTATGCGAATTTTCAGAAGAATTTATTTCGCTTCCTAGGTATTTAAAAGATTCAAGAGATTTTATTGATTCACCTGAGACAGTTTGTATCTGTCAACCTTTTGAAGGATATCGACTTGAGTGTGTTAAAATTTCTTATCTTGAAGAACTGACAATTATTTTGTAAGATTATTTATATTTTATCCGGTCGAGATATTCGGACATTCATGACTCAATCGCGCCAAATATCACGGTCCTGCATCTATATAGATAGTTCCTGGCTGACCAATCCGTCTCTCTCTCTCTATCGGTACCATGTCCAGAGCAGTAGTTCACTCGCAATTCCTTGTTTTGTAGGTCATATTTCCAGATTACATCCATTTTATTCAAGGCGATCCAGACTTTATCTTTGCGAATTTTCACATCCTTTTTCACTTGAATTTATTTCGCTTCCAAGATTCGAAATATTTTATTGATTTAAATGAGACAGTTTTTATTGAGCCTTGCTGGTTGAAGTCTATGTATGCAGTTTTAGAGTCAGTGACATCGAGTTCCACATCGTTAGCAGCATTTTCTACATGATTTAGGAGAGCTGTGGAATTGGTAATGGTGTCTATATGCAGTAATAAATTTGAAAACAACAGACGGGAGAAGAAATAGATCAAAGTAAAGCGGTGGAAAATCCATAGCTGTTCCTATTTTTAAGCATCGTGTATGCAATTTCAATGTTTGTCCTCGATTGGCTCCGAAGAGCGAGGAGCAGAAAGTGCTTAATCCCCTTTCATTATAATTTCCTTGTTTATTGCTATTATTCTTTAAATTCATTTGTGAATTATTTTATTAACATTACTTCCCTCCCACCCCGCCAGTTTGTCTATTTTCATATTTATTTTTGTAGATAGCTATATGCAATTTCAACGTATCCGCTTTTATAACAGGAATCAATTTAATATTTTAAATGTGGTATAAAAATTAATAATTGCTATTAAAATGGACAGATTAAAAAAAATGTTTGCATTCCACTAAAGTGGTAATATCTAAAATCAAATAAAAAACCGTCCTGAATATGACAACAAACTACATCCGCATCCTGGGTAAGATAAACTATGTTCTTAAGAGCGTGTAACCACCTGTTAATTGTTGGTGTTCCCAGGTCTACCCTGACCTGGGGTGGTAGCACGTGTCAGGTCCCAGCTATGGGCAAATAGTTAACTCCACACCCAAAATGGGTCAAAACAGTATGGAAGTATAAACATACGTTTTAATACCAGCAAATACATTTGTGGAAGAAACATTATCACCAGCCATAAAAAAAATGTGTCGGCATTAAATAACCCATTGAGGTTGATATACGGTAAAGCAAAAAAAAAAAAAGAAACCTACCTATTTTCTTTTTTATTTGAAAAAGAAAATAAAAAGCAATTTAACCGATTTGTCGTTCTTCCCTCGTCAAAACTCAATCGAAGACAGAATGGTGTATAATATGTATTTTCAACACCAAAGGCTATTAATAACGATCAGATTTCACATTGCAGAAAGGCGGCTGGAAGCACTTAATATAAATTGACTCCAAAATGTTAAGGTGAAAATGACGACTGGGAACACACCTATTCAAATTTTCCAAATTGCCTTTCCGACTATTGGCTGGTATATACTGATTAAACTTTGCTTCCAACATCTGATTCGTTCTATGGAATCGGTGGTGTAATGTCATTTAAAATGATAATATTCGGAACTAATATGATGTTAGAATATCCTTTCGGATCGATCTTAAAATTGGTTGGAAAGTAAGGAGAGTGCGTGTACGAGAAGACAGATAACAACTTTTTACACTTGGAGAAAGACATTCACCTCTGCATATTTGGTACTAAGTTCACCAATCCACGGTTTACGTAAATAAAAAGGACAATTCTGGAGGAGGCAACCAACATAGGTTTTATAAATGGCGACATTTCTTTCCTAAATGTTCACCTCCGCAATATGAAGTGTATATCCATTTTCATTGAAAGATTTAAAAAAAAAAATAAATAAATTGGTGACTGTAATTTTGCCTTTCAGAAAATTACTCGGACAAAGGACTAAGATCTTAAAAAGTTGTATATTTCGCTGTCTTGAACAGAACATTTATATAAACCAGTGAAGGTGTGTTTTTCAGCCTGCAGAGAGGTAAGAAACAAGGAATCGGTACTGTGAATTTAGGTTAACATTCTTTTTTTCTCAATTTGTGGCTACAAAACAAAAAATGACAGGAGTGGAATGAGAGGAAAAAAATCGTTCGACTCGTTTCTCAGCAAAAAATAATTGAATTTTTCAAGCCTAAAAATTTAAATAATATTGCGATTTTATTGACTTTCTTGGAAATTGTTCGGTGAAAAAAAATGTACTTTAAATTTTTATTTTAATTTTTTTGAAATATTTTTAGGTTCGTCATTGAATTAATATATACAAACGTATGCGTAGAGTGTACATGTGTATATATTAATATTTTTATATTTTTATCTTATTCATAATTCTGTTTTATTTTTCTTTGATTTATTGGGAACGAGGCAAATGTTGCAATTGAAAAACATTGTAAAAATGACATTTATTTTCCATAAGGATACGAAATTTGTTTTGACAGTGTTACGTCTTTCGCTGTTCTAAACTTTAACCATTAATTTTGCATCTAAACTTTAACCATTAATTTTAGGTTCAAAATTCGAGCGGAACGATTTGGAGAAACAATTTTGATTATTTATCGTGTAAAACCCCAACTTTCAAATTGAGTGCAATACCACAATTCCAAAACCAAACCGCTTTAATGAACATAAAAAACACAATTTGAAAGAAATTAAAATAGACAACTTGGTCAGGAGGGTTAATTTCCTTTTTTGTCTGGCAACAACCCTGATTAATAGGGAAAGAGTATAAGTAAATAGGTGTTTCACTTTAAAGTCATTTTTCTTCTTCGCGTATTAAATACTGAATAAATTACCAAATAAATGTAATATTTGAAATGAGCACATAATTTAAATTTGATGCATTGTCCGCAAACGAAGCTGCACGAACTGAATCTATATAATTTTTAACGATTTATACATCCTCTTGCTATATTTTTACTTGTAAAAGAAAAGGCAAATCCTCTTAAAATCTTGTAAATGTCAATTAAAAAGAGAAAGCAAGATTTCGTGGTTAACTATTATATTCTAAAAGTCTTTTAGAATCTTGTAATCAATTGACTTCAATAATAAAGTCAGCCAGAATAAAATTAACAGCTTGAATCATATTGATTCTTTTAAAAGAAATAAAATGGCGTCGTGTTATATTGTCATATACGGTATTGTGAGAAGCACTAATTTAACTGAGCTTTTATTGTGTTATTCAATACAGCAATGCCGTGAACAATTTCTTTAGGAACAAAGAACAGAGTGCTGGATTGCTATATGATATCCATCCTCTTATATAGCAGTGAATGCTGGACAATCTCCCCACGGACGAGGAGAAAACTGGAGGCAGAAACAGAAATGTGATTCTAAGGAAGGATACTGAAAAATTAATGGTCGGATCGAATAAGTAACGAGGAAACTTTTAAAGAATACTTCTACTCAGAATCAGGAAGAGTCAGCTGAATTTTCTTGGACACAGGTGGAAGAAGGTCTTCAAAAAATTAACCATATCGAGTCACCTACCTAACGAGTTTGTGTAAATGGCTGGCGGGACGGAGAGTGTAAGGCTTAGCAAAGGGAGAAAACTGCTAAAATCAACAATGTATAGGGAGCTGTGGAGAGCTATGTTCGTAAATGTATGGAAGTGACGCGGCACATAGACTAAGAAAATTATTGTGAGTAAATGAAGCCTTTTTTTAGGTTAGTTAATATTTTGTTTGTATTATAATACAATTTTACTCATTAAACACGAAATTATACTCTGTGAGCGAAATAAAGGGTTCAGTTCGACATTCCAACCACCTGAAGAAGTCCAGAGCGTACAAAGGCCGAAACGTTGTAATAAATATGGCGACCAAAATGAAGACAATAGTCCGAATAATGTAAAGTTTATGTGGCTCATTAAGCTGATTGTTCAGTTGAGGTCGTACTAATTTATCCTCGCTTTAAGGATGTGGCCTTCTGGTATTTCACCGCTGTCATTTATTTAATGCTTTATATCGGTAAGCTTATCAATATCGAATCGTCTAAAGATAACAGTATTTTTATTATAATTTTATTTACTTCTTTTCTGTTCCTCTTAGCCAGTGCCATTCTTACCTCAAATTTTAAGACGTTTGTTGTAATTCTATGTATGTTGTTAATTTTTTTACCATCTCTGTCTCATAAAGTATATTCTGTACCATTCCTTGACATTATCTACTGTCTCTTGTTCAATAGTTTAAGTTCATTTGTAAACCACTTCTTTTTTGTTCTTGTCTCTCTACATTTTGGGACGTCAATAATATTTATCTTAAACGTTCCATTTGATAAGCTTTTAGTTTTGTTCTTATTTGCATCAGATGAATATATTTTGAGGGGTCGTGCTGGAGTATGTTGTTTTGGACTTTAGCAGTTACCTTAGGAGTGTTCCTTCAAATCTTCATAATTTTATCCTTAGTTTTGTTTATGACTCTCTTGGGAGGGTTAAGAGTATAGAATTGCATTTCTAAGCATTTTACTCATTATAGTTTATTTCGTTTTTTTATTTCCCCCCCTGCGCTTTTCCATGTCTATAAACATCTTAGGTCTCTGTTAGTATTTAGACGTTTACTCTACACCATGGACTAATTTTTCTCAGCATTCGCTATGTGATCCAGGTCTTTACTTACCGACTATTTCACTCTTCTTTCTCTTCTACCTTATTACATGAAAATAAGAATTTATTTCGATTTAAACTTTTGTTTTTCTATTATCTATATATTATATATTTCTTCTTCTATTTCTTGTGATGTCGATGTGTACACTGACTACTCTGATATATGTAGTAAATATCATTACGACATTTGTCACTACACCAGATTAATTAATTCTTGGCTGATACAATATTAGTCGTATTCCTATTTCATCTTTGTATATGATATGATGCCCGTTATTTGTTGAGTCTCCATTGCTATTCCATCAAGTTTCGCGTTGTTATTAAACATTTTTATTTTCAGAGTCTGTCTATATTTCTGAGATGAGGTATTATGTACATTATTTACATTATTCGGACTATTGTCCTCATCTTTGTCGCCATACGACATGTACACTCCGACCTTCTTCAGGTGGTTGGAATGTCGAACTGAACCCTTTCTTTCGCTCACTGGGGTAGACTGTTCTAGTTCCACGTGCCATGTTTGATGGATGTCAGTTATCAGTTATCTCCTGGTAATTTCCTTCTGAAAGAGCTCCACTGCCTTAACCGAGTATTGAACTAACACTCTTTGGGTCCTGTCACTGGATGTAACCAACGCCTTTATCCACTGTGCTATATGTCCTTGAGGAATTTCTAGGTATTAAAAACTTCAGCAACCATTTTTACCAGTGTTCATATTGCAATTTTGCAGTTATCATTGTATGTTTTTTTACCAGAGCTCATATTGCAACTTTGTTGTTATCATTGCTTTTCTCTGGCACCCGTCATGTCCTCGGCTAACTTCGATTGAATAAATACCGACTACTTCTGTTATATCTGTAATTGTATTAATTCAAAATGTTTTTTTAATGTAAGTGCTTTAAAATAATTGAAGAAGATTGGCTGTTACATATAAACATGATGCTTGTTTTGCTCCATTCTAATTGAAAGCTTTTTCTGATCGACCAGCTGGGTATGGCTGCTAGTATAAATATATTATATAAATTCTAGTGACTTCGTGTGGCTAATCCTAATTTTATTCTGAAAATATTATACTGAATAATAAAATCTCACAAATAACGATAAAAGTAACTTGACCAACCTGCGTTCAGATTAAATATATTTAATGTCCCAAGTGTGGCTTGAGTTAGAAATGAAAATTAAATGTATAAATCGATGTCAAATGACTAGAACTTCAGCTGTAAATAGAACTTAATGTTCGCATCTGTGAGAATCGTGAGTGAAGTAGAAGGGTAACACCGTGACTCTAAAGCACTCATTGTATAACACATGGAAAAATAGCGCAAACCATTTTCTTTCTTTGATAATGAGCATTCAGAATTCTGATTCGACCATTGACCTCTGATACTGGTCAGTAATAAACGACGAAGATATTCATGAAACAGAAACTTTACAATTATCAAAATAGAAGTCGAAAGATTATGTTGCGCCAATCTTGCAACTGTCAGAACTAACTTGCTTTAAAATCGAAAAATGAAATACTGTTCTTTATCTGGGTTTAAACGTCGATCCCTGGAAGCATTTACAAATAGGTAACTATGTCAGCACAGACAGAACGCCAAATTTCCGAATTATGTTGAATTAATTAGATGAATCTTATTAGCCCTGAAAAAAATATTTGTTAAAATCTTTAAAGAGCGAATATAAACTGGTGGCATCTTTAAGTGAATCTTAAAGACAATATTTGTAGATAGATTTATATATCATTTTCTTCCACTAATATTCACCATTTTTGAGTCAGGTTCATGGTTTCATCCTTCCAGCAATTGGCATCTTTCTGGGTGATCAACTGGTTTACGAGTGTTTACAGGCTTTCATAGAATAGAAGTTATTTCTATTAAGAAGATTTTGTAGCGATCAAAATAAGTACTACTCTAAAAGTATAATTTAGGTGACTAAACGGGAAGAGTAGGTGATCCCAGACAGGCTGTACTGTTTTCTGTCAGATATAAAAATAAACGTGAGATATGGAATTGCCTTGATAAAAGATGACACCTTTCCGATTGGCCAATTCCGGGCGCGTTTCATTGATTACTGCCTTTAATCAGTTCAATTGAGAACACGAATCAGATCACAACATTTGATTTTTTTTCACAAGGAGCTTGCATCAGATGCATAGCGTAGCAACACCTTCAAAGATATAGACTGTATATTCGTTTGCTCCAAAGCGCTTTTCGCTCAACATTGTTGTCAAGAATCTACTTTCCATCGCCTGTGATCGTTCTTTTAAAAAAAAAAAGGCTGAATTATTGCGCTAGATCAGAGAATCGTAGATGGAAATGTGATGCAATTTTCTTTTAGTTAAACTATGAGGCACCGTAGCGATTCAAGTCTTCAAGTGTTTAAAAATGCATCGCAATAAGATAAGGTGAAATATCCGGTGTCATGTGATCTGTATTATTTTCAATTAGCGTTTTCATATGCTCATCATCAACTACTGCAAGCTTGCCGTAACATTCTTTGTTTCCAGACCAAAATTTCCCCTTTTGAACCTAGTGTACCACTCACAAACGGTACTCTCATCCATGGCACCATCACTATAAATGGCACATATCTTTTTGCTGTTTGTACAGTGTTTCCTTTTATTCTTTTTCGAAAAAACGTCTTTCTTTACATCATTTTCACCTTTTATCATAAAAATATAGAAAATACACAAATCGTTCAGGAAAATGCATTGCAATTTCACCTTAGAGATTATGTTCATAATTTTTTTTTTCAGTCAGGTGTGAAACAAAATCACTTGTTCAAAATCCACCTAACAAAAAATGCAACGAACATGTAACTGATGGAGCAAATACGTTCGAATTTAACTTGCCTATAAAACTGAATGAAACACATTCATGGCATGGCAGCCGGCCAAAATGAAGACATTCGATTTTCTTCTAAACAAAGCACATGCTTCATGTTAGCCTGTTGCGGTGATCTGTCGGATAAAACTGACGCCTATTGATTACGTTATCTTTTTGGCAAATGCAGTCAGCCTAGAGACAAAACAAATCAAGTTTTAGATATAGAGGTTAGAAAAGCAGGAGTCGTGATTCTTCCCTTCTCCTTACCTCTCTCTATCTCTCTCTCTCTCTCTCTCTCTATCTCTATCTCTCTCTTTTTTCCACCTTCTCTCGCTACTCTCTATTTTGCAAGCACCCCCCACACAAAACAAGCAACTATACAGGCACTTGTAAAAAAGCTTATTATTAGAAATAGCCTTCAGAATAAATATTACTGTCTCTTTTGGTCATCCAATCATAAAGCCACACGCAAGATCAGCTGAACTGACATCTGAAAATGAACACGTGTAAATACGTCTCCTAAATAGACTTTTAGTGGTAGAAAATTTCAAAATTGCCATAATTAGCGGGTTCATAATTGAAACATGTTATTATTGTAATTTTCATTAAAAAATGATTATATTTTCCCGTCTCCTCCTCACTGGAGGAAATACGTTAAATACCCCCCACCAAAAATTACTATAATCAATAAATTTTAAAATAAAAAATACATCTAAAAAATGTAGGCAACACTGCAATCGAAAATATGTTTCAGCTCTCAGTCAGTTATGCAGTCATACAAGTTTGGACAGTCATGTCTCTTTCGATACAGGACTTACTAGGCAGTAGGTTGTCATTTCTTTCAGCGGTAGGCTGGTTGCCAACCAAGGCCAAACCACCCAGCTTTTCCTTCTATTCAAACCATAGTTGAGGGAGAGATTGATCTATATCTTTGCCAATGTTATATGTGCGTAAGTGAATGTAATAAAATTGACAGTTTAAATAACCCAAAAAGGATAGATAGGCCGTAAAAATAAATCACATCAAATCTAGAGGAATTTAACAGAGAGAAAGATCTAAGAAGAAAAATTCTAACTGTACTCCCTGTTTTGGTTTATAATTTTATTGTAAAAAATTTTAAAAAGGTCTTTTGGAACAACGATATACACTTTCTCATAGACGATTACTTTTCTATCACAAATGTCAGATTAATAAAATTCATAAAGTATTAATAAAAATAATATATAATTTCAATTAGGAATTTGCTAATTTGAGTAATTCTGTCATTAAATGCCGTTTGTAAAAAAGTAAATTTTGAATTTGTATAAGAGTGCATAATTCAAATTTAGCTGGAGGTGCTGGTAATGCAACGAGAAATCGGTGAGTAGAGGTCGAATTCTGGTCGAGTTCGTTACATTCACTTTCACACAAATACCCATGAGAAAAGTATGAAAACTTTCCTCTTTAGCCATAGTTAGTAAACAACTCTCATTTCAAATTTGTATGTAACGATTACTAAGCACTTGCTACAGAGACAAAGATTTTGGTATAACATAATTAACTATGATGTAGTTTTGTGAAATCAATAATCTCAACTAGCATGGATGTGATAGGTACATTAGTAACAGTGTTTGCGACATGCGCACTACAACATTCAACTATGATTAGTAATTATTTATAATACTTTGATGTCATGAGAGATTAACCCACAATCACGTTTCGCGGATAATTACTATAAGATACCATGCAATGATAGCTTTCAACATACTAAAAAAAAAAACAGACAATGACAAATCGAGTATGTTTGATCCTCAACGGGTGTCCCACAACAGATATATGCTGTATTAAAATGAACTATGCGAATGTCTCGCTGTCGGGGACCTAATGTCTTCATCTTTGGGTGATTCACGGTTGAGAATTTTCAGCCGTGCTAACAAATGTCCATATGTACCTATCTGAATGTGTATGTATGTAAGCATATATATATATATATATATAATTATTTATTCGAAAATTATAACATATATGTGTTATAAAATCACTACAAAAATAACCATTTTGTTTCAACATTTCTGGTTTACATATATATATATCATTTATATTATTCGGACTATTTTCCTCATCTTTTTCGCCATATTTATTACAACATTTCGGCCGTTGTACGCTGTGCCTTTCCTCTGGTAGTTGGAATGTCGAGCTGAACACTTTATTTCGCTCACTGGTGTAGACTGTTCTCGTTCCACGTGCCATGTTTCAATGGATGCCAGTTATATCCTGTTAATTCCCCTCTCCAAATCCTCCACTGCATTAACCGGGTATTGAACTCGCACTCTTTTCGGTCTTGTCACTGACGCATTTATCCACTGTGCCATGTGTCGCTTCCTGCGTTCGAATCTCACCACGGTTAATTTGTCACGAAGGAGACTTCCTGATGTCATCGATATAGAGGGGGGCGATCCCAGCGTGCGGTATCTTTGGAAATTGCCTGAAAACCATACCACAGTTTGATCCAAGACTTGTGACTGAAATTGGGTAGAAGGAACACTTGGGGGCCGTCGATAGCTGCGCTACCTAGAAGTCACATGTCATCGTGTCAGAGTGTGCTGGTGATCACGCCAGATAGCACAAACCTCTCCCACAAACCGTAACTAAGGCCTGCTCAACAAAATTGTAGTAAAAATCACACACTGGCTCCGTGGGTGCTGAACAAACACAAATGTGACTGAGCGAGCGTCTGCAATAGGAATTGGCTAGCCGCCATAGTAGACGGGTGTCCTCGAATACGAGTGGCCAGCTATTATACATATATGTATGTGTGTGAGTGTTAGTGTGTGCGAGGTGTGTGTGTGTGTGTGTGTGTGTGTGTGTGTGTGTGTGTGTGTGTGTGTGTGTGTGTGTGTGTGTGTGTGTGTTTGTGTTTATATAACCCAATCCTGCCTGCCATATGGTTGGATTATCGGGGCACGAGATCGGTTTCCCCACCAGGCTTTTTAGATGAGATCTGTGCCTAGACACCAAGCAGAATTAAACACAAAACTTGTCAAAAGGCAGTTGAATTCATGGGATCAGCAGCCATTATGCACAGGTGTGGGAATGTAAAAATACCTGGGCTGATGTCCAGGTGCTCAGTAACCCCACTGGGATTTTTAAACCGCATAGCTTTCGTTATCTGATTAAAAGAAGGGAAATGATATAACACCTGCGGTTTAACTGCAATACAATGATGTTTTTGTGCATATGTTGCAACGTCTTTCATCACTTTAAAAAATTTAAATAAAAAGTAGAACCGAAAGGAGGACACGTAACCACACCTTTAGTCTATGTATAAACGTTGTCATAATGATATAGAAGGTACTTTTGTGACGAGAGAATATTCTTAAATAAGAACTGCAACATTTGTTTTTGAAAAGTCTGTGATGAAATAATATGCATGACAGCATTTTTAGACGGACAAAAAGCAGATTTTTAAAACATCGACCAAAACTCATCTTTTTTCTAGTTTTGTGCTGATGTTAGTCTTTCTCAAAATCTCAAGGAAGTGAAATTGGGACTTCAGATAAAAAGCTAGAAAATACAGCAGGAGAACTAAGTTCAGTAAAATAAAAGTGCACAGACTGAAATATTAATCAACACGAGCTCCAGATCAGAAGGTAGTTTTTAGCGGATTTCAAAATTCTACATCGGATCCTTCAAATTAAAAAAAAATTTTAAAGACACTGGTGTTAAATGACCAAAGGTTATCTGTGCATTTGCATATACATTATATATATATATATATATATATATATATATATATATATATATATATATATATATATATATTTCAAATAGTTTTTATTTTCCCAAATAATTACGATGTAGGTTTGTGAATTTCATCTGAGACAATCTGAGTTGAGTATGTTTATGTATTTCTGTAAATTCAAAGCATTTCAACTATTCGTTTTTACTGCTTGTGCAGTGTTCTAGATTTCAAAGTTCACATGTTTTTGCCTAATTACCGAAAGATTTAATTTTTATTTTGTTTTTTAATTTAATTTTTATTTACTTCTATGTTTTTTTATTTTATTTTATTTAAATATTTATGCATAAATTTATTTATTTTAAATATTTAAAGGTCTTGAATTAACGGTGTGTACATCGAGCAATGTTGAAAACGATGTACCAGCCTTTATATATATATATATATATATATATAGAGAGAGAGAGAGAGAGAGAGAGAGAGAGAAAGAAAGAGAAAGAGAAAGAGAGAGAGAGAAATAATTGTTCGGTGCTGCTTTCCGAGTATGTCTGTTTGTGTCTAGCGACTCTATCATATCTAGCATTTCTTCAACACTGATAGAACGGGCTATACCGGGACGAACTTCCTTAAAGATTCTGAGAGTTAGTGTATAATTGACGTATTCCACAGCACAGTCAATTCATTGGCGTCTGAACAGTTCTGTCTATCCAAGTTCTCTCACAAGTCTCTGATAAAACTTTGAAATGGTATTCAGGCAATTCCTAACGGTGTCACCTCTGGGATTTTCTCCCGAGGCAGATATAAAATGTCACCTCCAGAACAAATCAAGTATACTGAGATGCGAAACTGTGTTTCATCGTCGGCAAGCTAATGTTCTAATAACCGGCCCATGAGCGTGTATATTGCGAGAATATTTCTGCCAAGTCGGTCAGGAATCCATAAGTGACATACACGCCCAAGCGCCTCAAATCCACCCTAAAAATCATGCATTGGGCCAGCGCCGATATATAATGCCCCTTTCCTCAGAAACGACAAAATGCCGAGATCCCATAACCTTTTTTAATCAAATCCTATACAACACCTGTGCGTTTACTAGACATGTTATATAATTTAATTTTTAGAAAATGTTAGGTACCCTGCATCTCACTCTTCGTGTTATCCTCTGCATTTACAAGAGACAGATCAGGTCAAAAATGGAGTACTGCCGTTATATTTGGACAGAGGATACCCAATTGTCACTTTCCATCCGACAGAATCCAAAAACGTCTCCTCGTTCTTGTGGGTGACAAATTATTTTCCTCCTAAGATCCATTGCTCATAAATCAAACGTCGTAATTCTCTTACTGTTCTAGTCCTACTTCCATGGAAAGTGCTCAAACGAAGTACATTCCTTAGTTCTACCAGTTGTAAACTTGAAGGCTAGGATACGGACATTGTAGTGAACCACCTCCATTCCCTTCGTATTTTATTGGTGAGAACTAACTTCCACATGGGCAGCTTCTTCCTGAGAACCAGTGTTCCGTGGAATCGACTATCAAGAGAATATTTTCCCGATCACTACAATCTTAACCTGTTCAAGTTATCTTCCACACCTCAAAAAATCCTCTACCTTCGTGGCTCCCGCTCCTTGTACAAGCTGAAATTCATTGTAAAAAAAAATATCCTCCTGATTCCCTCGAAATTCTGTATCTGTCTTTCGGCAAACATTGTGTTTTTGTGGCGATTATAAGCGATCGAACGGGTCATATTATTTAATAGGGTAATTGTGAAAGCTTTTTTTAAGTTTCTGATATCGAATCAGATAAAAGGAGAAAGAAAAGTCTATATTAGCAGGCTAGTTTTGAAATTCATTGTTCATCACAGGATTATACCGCGATAAAGATATAAACAAATAAATTATGTATGAAGTGGATTTTTTTTTAATTTCAAACATGCAAATATCCCTAATCCATTACACCTTTCCAAATTATTTTCTTTCTTTCTTCTTAATTTTTGCTTATACATCAGAAGATTCAAGGTTCAAGGATATAATACTATTGTCCGTTTGTTACATTCGTTCCATCGCTATATAATCCCAAAGGATATCAATGCTTTTTTTAAGGGGCAGCGTGTGCACGAATAAAATTTAAGGCGATTAAGGGGTTACACAAATCCAAACCACTCATCTCCACATGGCTAGAGGATCTAGTGGCAATGTAAGATCAAGTACCTGTCTATATCTCTGAGATAGGGTATTATGATTACGCTCCGACCTTCTTGAAGTGATCGGAAATTCCAGTCAGCTGAAGAAGGCCGGAGCATATAATGGCCGAAACGTTGTGAATATGGCAATAAAGATGAGGATAACAGTCCGAATAATGCAAGTAATGTAAGATCCAGTACATTTGGGGAAGCATCGTTTGCAGCAAATCCCCTGACCAAGAGATCTTATTCTTACACTACGTGATACATGTACACCCAACCGAATTGAAATCTGTTTTCCTTCTGTCAGACTGGCATCCAAGTTAGACGAGAGATACCAATACTCTCTGCGATTTGATCCATAGAAATATAGGTTCATCCTTTTTTTTTCTTTTTTCTTTTACAGTATAGTTCACCCTTTACAAAGCGCGGCGGCCATTCGAGATAGAGGGTCTCTTTAGGGCGCCATTTGTGTGTATAGGAGTGGCAAATAACGGTTCACCCGAGCCTTAAACAAGTTATGATTTTAATGATCGGGGAAACATTCTATTGGTAGTCGGTTCCCCAGGGCAGTGGTTCTAGGGAGTCCAACTTCTTAACAATGGAATACGAAGAGAATGTGGGTGGTTTGCAACTATATAAATGGCATGGCGTGTTCTTGCCATGAAGGACTTGTCGGGATCAGGGAATGTAGTTCGTCCAAGAACTTTCCATGGAAGTAGTGGTATAGCAGCGAGAGGTTTGCCACATCCCGCCTGTGGGAGAGAGGCCTTTCTGAAGGGCCTTAATGCGAAATAAATATTTTTTTAAATGATGCAAGAAACATTTCCACCCATTTTATGAGTTGAATAATTTTATCGGCTTAATGTGTGCAGATTAAAGAAAAGAAATTAATCGAAAAATGCAAAGAATATCAGAAGAAAATAATTCAATTTGCTTTTTGATGTTGTGACGATGGAGTATCCGTTGACATTGGTTTATAATTCGGAAGAAACAATGAAATCTAATCGCATCAGTTCATTTCCTTCACGCTCTCTGTTAAAATAATCGAAAGCATGGAAATCAAAATTCGTCCAAAACATTAAGATGTACATCTTCCTTACTACCATAGAGTCAATCCTCCTGTACAGATGAGAGACATGGACCGCCGATAAAACCTTTTAAAAGAGGTTAAATACATGCTACTCTAGAATATTACGAACGTCACTTAATTTACAATGGAGCGCCAAACTAAATAAACGAGCAACTCTACAGAAATTTAATCCCAGTGTCGAAGGAGATAGCATTCATGAAGCTTGCCTCAAGAAATTGCATAAAAACTCATTTTATGGCAACCATCTACAGGACGAAAGAGTACAAGCTTCTAGATACACTTATAGAAAATACGGGCACTGAAAACCTGGATAAACTCAAAACAGCTGTAATGTTTAAGGATAATTGGTGACAATATCTGTCTATATTTCTGAGATTAGGTATTATGTACACTATTTACATTGTTCGAACTATTGTCCTCATCTTTGTCGCTATATTTATTACAAAGTTTCGACCGTTGTACGCTCTGGCCTTCCTCAGGTAGTTAGACTTTCTAACTGAACCCTTTAATTCGCTCACTGGGGTAGATTGTTCTAGTTCTACATGCAATGTTTAATGGATGTCAGTTATCAGTTATCTCCTGTTAATTTTCCTCTGAAAGTTCTTCCCTGCCTTAACCGAGTATTGAACACTGTTTGGGTCCTCTCACTGTATCTAACTAACGCCTTTATCCACTGTGACATGTGTCCTTGAGGACACGTGGCACAGTGGATAAATGGCACGTGGAACTAGAACAGTCTACCCCAGTGAGCGTTATAAAGGGTTCAGTTCGACATTCCAACCACCTGAAGAAGGCCGGAGCGTACAACGGTCGAAACGTTGTGATAAATATGGCGACAAAGATGAGGATAATAGTCCGAATAATGTAAATAATTGGTGACAACTTGCACAGAAATTGCGAGCGGTGGCTCGGCCAAAGAAAAAGAAGTAAAATAAAATGAAAAAACTATTATATATATATATATTTTTTTAATTCTATTTTACAGACACAAAACTTTCTTTTTCATGCTAAGCAAACACCATAGTGCTGTAATCGATACTAGCCTGACTTGCACTGACCATCTCTTTCATCTTTCTCACTATTCGGCCGTACTTCTTATCATTTATCTGGAGTAAATTGCAGAGCCTTTCAAAGAAGGTTTTGTTTTGCTTCCGGGTTGGCTGAAAATGTTGCTTGTTTTTTGTTGTTAACTGTTATTTATTTCTGAAAAAAAGAAAAAACACATTCTTTTTTAAAAACACTAAAATTTCACTAACTACAGTGTTTATTTTTCACTCTTTCTCCGGGCATCATTTACTAACCTATAGTTCAAATTTGGAATCACCTGTCACAAATTTTGCAAAATTATGAATATTTTATATGAAAAACATTTATTTTGTTTTCACAATTAACCCCACATTACCAAAATTTCCAACGAACTTAAATGTTAGTATAGGGACTAAATGTCCACTCAGGACTGACAAATATGGTAAACAAATCATATGTAGCTGTTTGAAGACAAAAAGATTGTGCGCCATTGCATCATTATTTTCATAGATTTATATTTAATTTTTTAACTTTTAAGTAATTTGCTCAAAATGGAAAAATGAAAATAATAAAAATTGTATTCAGTACAGGAACTAAAATTCTATTCAAAGACAAATTGGTAAGAATTTGAAGGTTTCTACACATGGGTTGCAATATTTGTTACCAAGGCAATTAGAAACACAAAAATAGCTGGAGAACCAAAAGAGACAATTTTTGCGGAACATAAACACTTAATTATTGAAAGTAGAAGGAATAGAAGGAAAACTAGAAACTAGTGTCGTTTTCAACTGTGAAAAAATGGTGAATAAACAAAAAAGACACTTATCCGAAGAAAATGCATAAGAACTGAACATTGGAAGAGTGGCAAAATGTCTTGTGGACAGACGAGTACAAATTTGAAGATTTTGGTAGTAAGAAGAGTGTAGATGTGAGAAGAAAGCCAGGAGGACAATTTAATGATGGATGATTGGTGGGATTTTTAAGCCGTGAAGCTGTCTGGGGGAGAAAGGGCTGGACATTTGATTCAGTTCAAGGGAATCATTAAAAGGGAAAAATATCATTTGATTTTGCAGAAACATGCCTATACTGTCTGATTTAATCATAATTGGAAATAATTCACCTTTCAACAAGTGGTCCAAAACACTCTTCCAAAATATGTCAAAATTACATCGAGTCAAATTATTATGACATGGTTGCTTCAAACTACTGACTCATATTCCATTGAAATAGTCTGGGATGAACTGGATAAGAGAGTTCAAAGAGAATATCCAAAGAGTGAGAGTGAGCTTTTTCAGTGTTAGAAGAAAATCTATCATCTACTTGTTTTCAAAAACGGTTTGAAAGAATGCCAAGCATTCGTAAAACAGTTATTTATGCAAGATGAAAATAAAATATGATGGTACATTGTGTACATATTCTAAAGTGCTTATTTATTTGTTGAAATAGAAGCTTTTTGCCTGTAGTGTAAGTTAAAGTAAAAGAAAGGTGGCTGGACAATAATTATGTGTGTTATTCGCTATATATACGTGCCAAAAAAAATTAGAAGCAAATTTTAATGAATGTGTAAAAATATTGATATTTTAAAACATAGAACACAATAAATATTAGGGCGTGTAAAATGACCCACTACTAACAGATTTTCTCCTTTATCCGAAGAAGTTAAATATAAATGTAGAAATATTAAAATGCGGTGAGCAAGAGGAAAGTAAATATACTTACCGTAAAGTAAGAGGAAGAGGATATCAAAAATTGCATAGCGTAAAGTTTTAAATTGAAAAATTATATTAAAAAAATAACTAACCGGTTATTGTTGCACGCTCTTCAGAGCTCAATCGAAGACAAAACATATAAATGTCAATGCAAACACTAAGAATTACAGAATGAAAAATATTACCAAAGAATCAGTAGTATAGGCCACAAACAGATTACATTAAGACGAAGTAAAGGATTAAGTTCACTTATGTCATCTTTATTTTTAATTTTTACTATAATTTTCGATTCCCCACTTTAATGTGAATATATATATATATATATATATATATATATATATATATATATATATATATATATATATATATATATATATATATATATATATATATATTTGTTCTTCATCCATTTATATTAATATATTTGTATATGTTTTATAATTTAAAATATCCCTTTTTAAAGGCATAATATAATAAAATATTGAACCATTGGGACTATATATATATATATATATATATATAGAGAGAGAGAGATAGATAGATAGATAGATAGATAGATAGATAGATAGATAGATAGATAGATAGATATCTCCACTAATTCGGTATACGTAAGGTTTAAAATGATTTTTTTAAATGAAAAAGCTTTCATGGAGCTTTCATTTTAGCTTTAATTGAAAATTTAAAATTTATTATTTTCAGTAAGCAAAATGCTATGTGGTTTATTTCCTAACAAAAATATATTGATCAGAATCGATTTGGGTTCATTCAAATCAATCAAAGCGGCCATTTTCGATACCTTTGTAAAGAAAAGTTAATTCTCGGTTTTACAAATCCATCAAAAATAAAATATTTGTTTCTGAAACTTTATTTGAGGAAAATTATCAAATCTAAATTGAATTTGAAACAAATATACTTATAGCATCAAATGCTTTATACAAACATTTCTTACCTACGGGGTCTTGTTTTTCTGACGTGCTAATTGATTTATCAACATTCGAATGACAGCCGAAACTGTACATAGTTAATTATGGTGAGGCTGACGATAATTTTTTTTTTCGTCGTATGGTGGACAACTCTTAAAATACGTGGCCTTTAAAAGCTAGATTTAGCGGTTTGTACATCCATACTTCAGAAATTCTGCACGTAATTACATATACAAAAACAAATCGAAAGTCTTTTTAAAATATTCGGGTTCGTCAGATTGTAATAAACTTTACAATATATGATTAGTATATATAATTTTAATGAATAAGGACATTTCTTAAGATTTATATCATTGAAAATTAGTTTCAAAAAGTTTAATTTTTATAAATTATTCTATTTAAAATTGTAAAAATGAAAAACACATCTTGTAAAAATTTATTTCTCGTCGAAAAAATATTCCTTCAGAAGATATTGTCTTTAATATATATTATTCATAAAAACAAATGAAAGCTTATCTAATGAAATAATGTCTTAGTTTTGTTTGGTATTTTATTTTTCGATTCAGCACAGATTTTTGGTAAGACCTGCTCAGATTTTGCAAAAATAACTTTGAATTTAATTCTTCAAAGAATTCTACATTTAACTAATATAATCACTAAAAATTATCTCATTGAATTTCTCAAGTTTTCATAAAATTAAATAAGGAGCTGAAGAACATGTAAAAAAAATATGTTAACGAAGATTTTCTAATAAAAATATTTCACGAGGAATTTCATTTATTTACGAATAAGTCCTGAAAATTTCATTTACAATTATTTGATTTTTGCAAGAATTTCCAAATTAATGTCTCTGTTATCGCAAGAAGAGGCGTACATTTTGCTAGACTAAATCAAGAAAAACAAGTTTTTTAATCAAAATTTCAAATATTCTAAATAGAAGTAAAACATGTATTTAAAATAACCAAAAATATTTTTTCTTTTATTTTAATAATAAGATAACGGGTTTTGAAGATAAAAATATGTTTTCATTATGTTTGAAACATGTTTTCACCACGGTATGCTGGTTTTTTAGCGTTTTCGTATAGTAATATATATAGAATAGACAAAATTAAATAAATAAAAAATAAAACATCAAAAAACGAAAACAGTAAATAATACAAAATGAAAAAATTAACCCAAACAAATAAATAAATAAACAAGCCACTTCCATAAAAATAATTGCCAGAATAGATTACTCAAAATGCACCACTGACCCATATATATAAATAGCCGAGGAAAAATCCAGCATTAACGGCCTGACGATTTCATCCAGCATGAAACAGCCTGTCGCCTCTGAGTGTTGACTTCAATGTTCACTTTAATATTTATATTTACATACGCTCTATCTCTGATATTGTGCAGTTTATCCTATATATTTCTTTATACATATATATACACACACACACACATATATATATATATATATATATATATATATATATATTTATATATATATATATATATATATATATATATATATATATATATATATATATATATATATTAATGCATGTTTCATTAAATAATATAGACATGTTTTGTCTATTTTAAATAAGTTCCTTTAATATTGTCTGATAAGTTTAATCACATTATCGTTGAAAAACGAAAGGAAAACACCATATTGATACATGTTTAAATCTAAAAGTTTTCGGCTTACACAAGCCATTATCAAAGATGACAATTTCAATAAATCGAACAACACACGGACGAAACAACAATGATAGTTCGCCCTTGCTGCATGAAAATTTCTAAGTAACGACAAACTCGTATATACGAGACGCGGAAGCGAAAATCGCGTCGCAGCTCGTGATGTCACACATGACAAATGAAAAACGAGAAGTATTAAGTATGGGAAGTTGTTGGTATAAGCCAATGGCTTCTGTTATAAATTATAGGCATTTAAGGATATTTGTGGAGATTTCATAGTTTATTTTGTTCAGGTTAGATTTCAACTGTTTTATGTATAAAGCTTCAAGAATTTTTAATTATTGTTTTCATGTTTAAGTATAGTTGTGTTGTCAACAAGGATTTTCCGGATTGAGCAAATAGAAAAAACTTGTTTATATTATTTAATGAAACATGCATTAAAGATTGCTGCCTAAGTATATATATATATATATATATATATATATATATATATATATATATATATATATATATATATAATATTAGTGGTAAATATACACATATATATGCAAAATATATATACAGAGATGTATACACATACATATATATTTTTTTATAAAAAAAAGTTCCAAGAGGATAGAATCCAGGTGACAGAATAAGGATATAATAAAAAGGTTTAAACACTAATATTCCATGGTCATAATTTATTCCATTGGAATCGTAAATACGATCCAATTCATCAGACATACAAATTCAAAATTTTTTTTTTTTTTTGTAGCTCTGATTAATTGGATCGTATTTACGATTCCAATGGAATAAATTATGACCATGGAATATTAGTGTTTAAGCCTTTTTTATATATATATATATATATATATATATATATATATATATATATATATATATATATATATATATTAGTTTGTTAAAATGTTTCTGTCTTTTTTATTTGCTATTTTAATTCTGTTATTATTTCTGCATCTTTCATTTGCAGAACCTGTTTGAATTTCTGGTTTTCTTTAATTTTGAAATGTCTCTTTATTTGATTCCTGTTATGAAGCAACATCCAATTTTATCGGTATCTCTTCAGTTCTAAGGTTATGATTTTTACATCCAAAGTAATTACAGCCGTTCTACATATATCTGATTTGAAAATTGTGCTTTTATATTTATTATAGAAACTATCTGATCTTCATTTCTCTGTCTCTACTTGAAATAATTTATCACATCAAAAACTATGTAACAATTTGTATCGTTCAGCTGTTAATAGCTTCAAACGTATTTTGGGCACAGAGCTTTTTTGCTTGTCACTCTTTCACCTCGAAAACATTCCTAGGTAATTAATTGCTGAATATTGGATGGTCTGTTTTTCATTCCAAGAAATTCAGTTTACAAATCGCTATTCACCGTCAAGTTTTATCACCGTTATCTGTTCCAAGTTTACTGTTTGAAATGTTGCATTATCACATTTGTCTTAGACCAAATTCCACGGTGAATTCAACACTTAATTTCTTCTGATGTTTTAATTCCTTATCATTTTGGGGAAACAGTTTCACATACTGTAGAATAAATCACTATATGTTATCCATAGCCTGTGTTAGTTCTTCAGAGAGAGAGATATCAACACCAGACAGAATAATGTTGAAAATCTAACCCAAATATTCCAGTGTTGAGCTGTAAATTATGACATCTGATCTAGCTAATAAATTGGTTGATTACTCAAGTAGTATTTTGTTCCTCTTGAATAATAATAACTGCAGAAATTCTAATTAATTCCAACGAAAGTGAAAGATACTTTCCAAAATCTAAGCAAAGTATTAAGAAACAGAAAAAAAATCGTATATTAAAAAAGAAGAGCATGAACTTTTACGTAATGTCCAGCCATCCTCTATGGCAGTGACTACTGCACAATCTCGTCGCAGATAAAGAAAGGAATTGGCACAAAAGAAATTTGATTCTATAGAAGCCTGCTGAGAATACCATGGACCGAACATATAAGCAACAACAAAATTTTAGAAAAAATGGAAACAAAAAAATGATAGTTATACTTAACATCACGAAGAACCAGTTGAACTTTCTAGGGTACATAATGAGAAAAGATGGCTTGGAAAGTTTGATACTCGCAGGACAGACTGAAGAAAAAGAAACATAAGAAAACAACGCGTAATTTACCTCGAGAGCTTAAGTGAATGGATGACAGAAAAAGGTTAAGGAGAAATAACAAAAAGACAAAATTATTTAAGAATTCCAGACAAATAAAATTGTTGAGTGTCATTATCAAAGATACTTTAATTTTTTTTTTTTTAATATTGCCTAGGTTCCTTTTCTTTTCGGTTATTTCTTTGTTTTTTGTTTTTTTGTTTGTTTTTTTTTGGGGGGGGACATTTTTGTTGTTACTATTTAACAACAAAAAAGCCCCCCCCCCCCAATCTTACTTACAATTGATCTTTTCAGCCAAAGGAACCATTTTGTTCTTTAAATGTTATGTTATCAGTTTCAAGCAAACGCTTCATTATTTCAATACAGGTCGATGTCAGTGTTTTGCATGTTGAGGAAAAAAACATGATTGCTGGCAATTTTTGCGGACTTGAAGGAGTTATCAAATTGAGGATTAAACAATTAATCCCCCGTTTAAAAGTTCAGTACGATAGCAATAGAAAACAGATCTGCTAAAGATTTCAACATTCAAAAGGGTTTAACTAGAAGATATCTACCTTATTTATTCTTAGGAATTTCTTTTTCTTGTTATACTTCTATATCGATTATGTTGTTATATTCCTGTTCATCTCTCTCTCTCTCTCTCTCTCTCTCTCTCTCTCTCTCTCTCGTGCTCTATTCAACTCTTCGCCAGTTTTACCATTTTTTTTTTCATTTACCCATATCTTATTCTAGAAATCTCTTATTTCTTTATGTGATGGCTGTATAATCTACAGGCGCCGCTGGCTTCCGCATTTCCCTATAGATAATTTGCCTATTAAGTTGAAAGCTCAGTTTCATTTATAAATCTTAGTTTCTGACATAAGAGTAGATTATTACAAGCACATACGCATACACACGCACACATACATACACATGTAAATATATATATATGTATGTGTGTAATTAGCTATAAATGAATCTGAAATTTAAAATTAATACATACTTTCATACGAATACACATTTTCAATATATATTTATATATATATGTATATATATATATACGTGTGTGTGTGTGTGTGTGTGTGTGTGTGTGTGTGTGTGTGTGTGTGTGTGCATAAATTTTATTAAATATTTTTATTATGATAGATTATAATAAAAACTTATTGAAATCGTTACACAAAAGCTTTCCTGTTTCAATACTATGAGTGTACTTCCTCAGACAATAGTTGGTAACTTGTGATAAAAAATGATTTATTAGGGAAATTTAAAAACAAATCGTTACTTCTTTTCGGAAGTTAAAGTGGGGAACACACTGTGGAATTTTAAAGGCGGGGCTACGAACTGCGAATTTTTACTCCATCTGTTCTTTCTTTTATATATATATATATATATATATATATATATATATATATATGATAATAATAATAATCTTTTCACGCTTTAATGGACGCTCGACCATAAGATTCAAACGTAAAAGTAAAATTCCGTAAAGAATAATTATTCAAGTTGTAATAAACGCTAAAGCATAACTGTCAGCCATAGAATTTAAACGCAAAAAGAAAAAATTCAGTAATGGATAGCTACACATAATTTTTTGCTTACCAATTGCGCCTTTCATGATGATCTCAGAAAGAGATGGAAAGTAATTGGCAAATAAAAGCGATTCTCACTATTACACTGCATTTCTTGCCTTCTTTAATTGTAATATACGGAAAAATAATAGTGAATATGAATGGATTATTACCAAAATACGCAGACATAACGTTTGTAAGTCATTCATCAGACATTCCTGAAAGAGAATTTGTTTCCTAAAACACACACAAACATATATATATATATATATATATATATATATATATATATATATATATATATATATATATATATATATATATATATATATATATATATATCAGAGGGCATTGAAGTCAAGAGGCGATAGTCTATTTCATGCTAAATGCTTAATGGCATGACGATTGTATTTATTACCATCGCTCTATCCCTGATACTGAACACTTTAACCGATAATTCTTATTCTAAAACTATATTTTAGCACACACACACACACACAAACATACATACACACAACCTAATAAGACATGAGTTCGAATCTTACCCTCGTCGATCTTGTTTACCTGCCCATGTGGCAATAAGATGTAACCGGTAATTAGGACTTCCACATAATTACAATTGGTATTTAATAATGTACTGAAGTTTTAACTTAGTCCTTTTATTCCATTTTGTAGTAAATTGCTTACTCACGACCGATACAAGTCAATTATTAAAGGAATTATCTACAAGTCGGCCATGTTTTATGCAAAGGCACTTAATATTTTTTTTAAAATTACAGCTATTTATTAACGCCTAAATAAAAAAATAAATAATCTCAGATATCACATTATTGTTATATATATATATATATATATATATATGATATTTATTTTTCATTCTTTTTTCAGATTCCTCGTACATTATATTATACTTCCACCATTAATCCCTCAGAAATCATTTTAAGTTTACCAAAATGGATAGAGTTTTGATTCGGTTCAAGGGATTCGTATATAAAATACGTATTCGGAATCCAAAATGTCTTTTAGAATGAAATTCACCTTTCAAATAAAACAAACAGTTATCTAAATTATGTCAAAATTACCTCGAGTCAAAAAAAGGAACAAAATTATAGAAACTGGGACTTGGCCACTTCAATCTCCTGACCTCTCTCCCACTGAATTAGAATGGGATGAATTAGGTAGGAGAGTTGGAAGAGAATACCCAGCGAGTGAGAGTGAGCACTGAAAAATGTTTGAAGAATTCTTGGGAAGGTCTGCCATCAACTTGTTTTCAAAAACTGTTAGGAAGAATGCCAAGAATTTATAAAACAATAATTAAGGCAGGTGATTGTTTTATTTACGAAATGAAAATATGGTGCTCTTGTACATTTTTATACTTAAGTGATTATTTTTGTCAAAATAAAATCATATACACTGTAGTTACTCAAGTTTTATCTTTTACTTTGAAAATATACAAAAATATCTCATTTGGAGGGGCTTATTAAAGAAATGTAGGGTGGTCCCAAAATTCTGTGTATTTAGGGAGAAAACATTGTTTAAGACAAATATTATAAAAGACAACAGACATTTAGCGTCGTTTAATTTTACTGATCAATCTTTCCAAATTATCAATGATCCTACTTTGTCAAGGAGTAAATTTCTTCAGATATTGTCAAATGTTCATTTCAAAAGACTTTGACTTTCTGAAGACATCATCAAGGCAGGTAGACACGAATTATGAGTGCTGAAGACATCATCAGGCCAGGTAGACACGAATGATGAGTGCTGAAGACATCATCAGGCCAGGTAGACACGAATGGTGACTGCTGTGACGTAGGCAAAATGTATTTTGACATATCAAGGTGTGACGTGTTTGTTTTGTTTTATGTATTTCATATTTTATTTTTCTTTGATATACGGCCTCATTTTACGCGGGCTCTTAAATTTTAATTATTTTATTTATATTTTTGTTGTATGAGTATATATATATATATATATATATATATATATATATATATATATATATATATATATATATATGAAAGAAAAATACAGAAAAAAACAAAATTCTGAATATGCATTATTAATGTTAAAAATGGAAGATTTCAAGCTTGGACGAGGGAATCTATTGATGGAATTTTTATCGAACTGTTTTTTAGAACTGTTCCATCGTTTTTAAAATCACTTTTTGGTTTGCATTGTAACGGGAAAGACTTTCAAGCTTGTTGAAGATATAAGAACCAATTGATCACTACGTATTCCAACATCAACGGAAGAGATTTCTTTAATTGTTTATAAAAATTTTTTCATTCGACTTTTGATATTTTTTTTAATTTTTTGAAATCATCTTCGAATACGTCTTAACAACATCGCCCACGTGACGACTACGTGATCATATTTAAACAGAACGCTGATCTGTATAAAATTTCAGTTATCTGTCTGAATTAGTTGGGCTCTTATGTCCATCGTCTTTTTGTGATAAATTGTTATAAGTTATAATGTTAATTATGTTTAAATGAAAATGTCCATGAAGATGGTCTTAAATAGACCGAAACGTCCGACGTCGACTTTATTTTAACATTAATAATGCATATTCAGAATTTTGTTTTTTCTGTATTTTTTCTTTCATACTGTCGGATTTATATCCATATATTTGCTTATATATATATATATATATATATATATATATATATATATATATATATATATATATATGTGTATATAAATATATGCATATATATATATATATATATATATATATATATATATATATATATATATATATACGCAGTACTTATTGGAAAGCGCTCAAGATCAATGATAGAGCTAACATATTTAGTTGGATTGAAATGAGTTTGTGACTCTGGGTTTCATGTTCTTTGCGATCGGCAGACAATCTGATTTAATTTTTAAATTTTGGATTTATTTATGGTTGCATATATCGATGTTTTTATGGTAATGGGAATAAAAGTTGTCGTCGGAACGCCGCTCATACATATGCAGACATACATACACGCACGTTCACGCATTGCAGCTCACACAAACATAAACATATATAAACAGTGTGGGACTGGGCGTATATGCGCATCCACGTGTCGTTGCATATGTACGCAAATGGTCTTTGTATTCAATGTTGGATTGTATAGTGAACTTCATTCGTAAATCGAAGTGACAGCAAATAGACCGTTTGTATATTTTATTCGTGAAATAATGTTTTCTCGCACACACATATATACGTATGCACGCGCGTTCACATATCTTCTGTCTGTCTGTTTTTTGTTTTGTTTTTTTCTTTTATCTTATTGTTGTGGATTCCGTGATGAAATCCGGTCTCCAATGAATGACAAACGCAGAAATGAAATATAACAATTAAATGTATTTCCACAATAATACAGTTGGTAATGAGGTTAGTAGATCCAGAAATGCGGTTAGTAGCAATAATAATATATATATATACAGTCTCGAAGTAGGACTTCCTTAGAGTCTACGTACTTGTAACTGTGACTTCTACAAGCGGTTACCTCACACTATCACTCTACCTCCCACTCAATCACAATCACTGTCTGCTCTGACTGACTCTGGGTATTTAACGGCAGCAGTCCAAGTACACACTGATCGAGTCCACTTGTATGAAAAAGGGGTGGACCCCATAACACTTATGATGGGAAATGTGGGAGACTATGGCAAGTAAAATTTTTATCATTTTTTATTTTTTATTCATTAAAGTAGTTTGCTATTATATCAAAGCCGGTTATTTGCCTGTTATTGGCGATTGCGCTTATGTAAATGGTAGAAACTCCAATTTATAATACTTATTGGTATTTATGGGGTGGCATTAATTTTACTGGTAAGGTAAAGAAGTATATTTGTAGACTGATGCGGTAATGGTAATTGTGGTACGGTAGCAATTGTGGTCTAATGCGGCAATGGTGACTGTGATGCGGTAGTAATGGTGGCAAGGAACGTGTGATGATAATAACAATTGTAGCAGCAAACAGTTATGGCAAAATGGTAGAAGTGACTGTAGTAATGGTGGTGGAATGGTAATAACAATAATTACAATTATTTTGATGGTATTTGAATTAAATAATAATTAATGATGTTATGGTGTCAGTGGTTTCTCTTTTCATGTTCATGGGGTCAGTGGTGGTTTATTTTGGTTTATGTAGGTCGATATTTCTTCTTTTTTTTTCTTTTTTTTTCATCCGTTTGGTATAAATTGTGAAAATAGGTATTTATTTTCACGTCTGCATTTAGAAATTATTTCTGATCTAATGTTTAGTAAATTTCTATTCTTGGGTGTAGGAAATCTTTGTTACCTTTCCGTGTAGGCAAAGTGGAAATTTCTTTGAAGTGTTGTTGTAGGCAGGTGCGTTTTTCAGTATTTCCCAGCTTATTTTTGGTGTAATATTTCTGTCTTCAGTTTGTCTGACGATCGCAAATAGCGTGAAAGCCAGTGTCATAAACTCACATCAATCCATATATATATATAAATGCACATATATGCATGGAATATTGCTGTCATATAGGGTCTGATGCTCCAGCTGTACGTCTCGAGGTCTTCGACAAAATCCAGAGACGAATATGCAAGATGATAGGTCCTGATCTGGCATCTAGTCTAAAATCGCTATCCCATACACATGCCGTGGCCTTCCTCTGTCTCTTCTATATCTATGTCCAAGGCAACTGTTCAGACGAGCTACTGGTTCCCGGACTACATGAATTTAAGCAAGCTACCAGGCTAGCATCTCGGTCGCACTTTTCACTGTCAAAACGGTTAAATATAACCGTCTCTTCCACTCAAACAGTTTCTTCTCCAACACTTCCCGTCTGTGAAACTCCCTTCCCCTTACTTGCTTCGCCGATGACTATAAGCTTCAAATATTCAAGTGTAATGTCAATCGACATCTTATACCCTGAGCTTGTTTCCCGTCCTTCTCTATGAAACAGTGAAATTAATAACAACCGGTCTAGACTGAGAAGACCAATTAAAGAAAGATTATGTTTCCGACAGGAATCTTATCCATTTTTCCATTAGGGAAAGTGTTTCTGTAACCTAAATGTGCCTTCATCTGATGGAAAAAGAGAAACAACTACGATTCCTATCAGCGGTATAATCTTTACTTAGTACGACTTCTCAGTTCCGGTTTAGTCATATTAGTTTCTTGCTTTATCTTTTATATTTACCGTAGATCCTTTTTTATCAAATATGATCAGAAAGCTTTATCCATAAGTAAATTTCAACATATTTTCGTTTCTTCAGGCCTCACTTCAGGATTATTAATATTATTATATGAATTTTCACATGAGTTTTATTTTTCTTCACATTTTTGCTTGATCGTTATTGCATGAATGTAGATAAAGCTATCCATATGCCTTACTTAATAGCAGATAAAACTGACCTGCTACATAAATGTAGCTACGTATTTAATGGTATTTTTTTAAATCAATTTAGGGTGTTAAAATCGTTTGCTTATAAAGTTGAATTTTTCGTCTATAAATGTTTTAATACTCTATTTTTGATTCATCTGGAGAATCTATGCCTCAATTCATATGCATAACTCCTTCTTTTGTTTCTCCTATCATCTCTAACCTTGATTCCCACAAAACATATTAATCTGACGGTATCCCTATAATAGTCCTTAAGAAGTGTGTTCCCGAACTGGCTCTTATTCTCTCTAATCTGTATAATAAATGCCTGCAGAAATTCTGTTAAAGAACTCTCTTGAACTCTCTTACCCTTACAACGCTCTATACCACTATCTTCCTCATTTTGGGAAACTCCTAGAGGCCCTAATTAAGGCAGAAGCATTTTAAGCATGTTAAGAATCTCTCATCGCAGGTTTTTATTCAGACAAACAATATGACTTCCATTTCGTCATGTCAGCTGCTGTTGCACTGACAATAATTGCAGAAACATTCTTTATCACGCTCAAGATAAAAATGGTAAAAGCACGGACTGTAGATTTGGTTATCTCGAAAGCTTTTCACAGGGTCTGAAATTCAGGTATTCTCCACAAACTGACAACAGATGTTAACACCCCAAATTATTTTTTTAAAATATACCGTTAAATACAATCTGATTCAAATATATATTTATGTAAATATAAAACGGTTCCATCTGTCAACTTTCCACTGACCGGACAAATAATCCCACATCGTTTATCTATTCTCCTTTAGCCAGACTATCGGATAAATCTTACCATTTAATCACCAGGGAATTTGACTTCCTACTACATACATCAACCGGACTTCTAAATCACTGTGCGCAACTGGCAACTCTTACATATCATATATATATATATATATATATATATATATATATATATATATATATAATAAGTCAGATACGCGGCAACAGGCTCTATCGGAACAACTCTCAGTTCCCTACTGTAACTTTATATAAACCAACAGACTGAACCTCATGACTTCCGATCAAGTAGCACTTGTTCCATAAAGTTTTTATTTATTTATCTAATATTTAATTTAATTTTAATCTAGTGGGTGTCTTTTCTGAATATCAGATTTCGTAGACTTTAGTGCTGTAAAAATACAAGATAAAATCTTTTACATCCACTATACTTCGTGTGTATTCTGAAAGATAGAATCTATTTTATCACATTTAAATTCAAAAGTAACTTAAAAAATATCCTAAGATAAGAAAAATAATCCCTAGATATTTTTTTATTTACCAAATATTTATAAATGAAACAAAATTTTCGTTTTCAATACCAGGTATAACGTTTGTTACAAAGTGTCTTTTCTATATTCACAACTTTGCTGATCTCGGAATCTACGATAGTCATATAAGCAAGATGTAAGTAAATTTACAAAAAACTAGCTGTTTTTCTATAAAAATAGTTTCTTTTGTCTTTTAAAAAATATATATATAAGAGAAATACAAACATCTGCTATCCTAAGCTTATTTACCAATCAGGATAGATGTAATTTCATACTAAGAGAAAATAAATTATCACCCGAAATAAATTATCATTTGAAAATATTAAACACATGCGTAGTTATTGAATCTCTGAAATAAAGGATTATGGCTCAAATAGCGTTTGATTTAAGATAACTGTCGATGGGACTGAGTTTAAGTGACGCGAGATTTCTACATTTCCCGATTTAGATCATTATAAGGAGTAAAAAGCCACTATAATATTAGCAATATGTATAGCTGACAACTCGTATTCGAGGATACCCGTCTACTAGGGTGGCTAGCCATTCCCTATTGCAGATGTTTGCTCAGGCGCATTTGTGTTTATTCAACACACACAGAACCCACCTGTGGTTTATACTGCAACTATGCTGAACAGATCTTAGTTACAGTTTTTGAAAAAGAGTGTGTTATCTAGAGTGATCAACAATTTGAACAAGACCAGTATGCTCAATCCTCCGAAACGATGACTTGTGGCTTCGTGCTAGCAAAGCTTGGGTCAACCCATGCTATGGTTTTCAGTCACTTTCCAAAGGTGCCGCACTCTGGGATCGATCCCTCCAATCCGATAGCATCAGGAGGTCTCCTTCCTGACAAATTGGCCATGGTGAGATTTGAATCGCTTCTCATGGTCAGTATGTGAACGTTCTAACCACCATAGGCTTATTATATCAACGTTGTGCGTGATCCGTCCCTAGATAGCTGATCGCTTAAGAATACCAGGTTCTGTATGCTTAGATGTGCTGGTAGTGTGATAGATAACTGTACTGAATCCGAAATCGGAGAGCAAGGCTTTGAATTCCAGTTGCTAATCATGTTATATAGTATTATTTTTATAAAATGATCGATTCCCTGTACCGTTCCATTAAGTACCTGGGTTCTCGTGCTATCCTCTGCCTTTACAAGAGTCAGACCAGTCTGAAAATGGACTGCTTCTGTCAGATTTGGGTAGGAGCTGCCCAGTTTTTAATTAATTCCACCATTTCTAACCTTCACGTTTAAGATTCATGCTACATACATTCTACGAACAAATGTGCGGTTATAAATCGAAAAGTAACATGCTCGCCCAAGCGTATAGCATCCGACTCTACCAACACGCTTTCAATCAGTGTGGTAGGCTAGTAGCGGATTTCTCCCTATCTTACGCCCCAAAAAAGGACTTTTACAGATTGAATTTAAGTTTATTTATCGTAAAAGTTAGATATATTCGGAGATAAAATAATAATAGAAAATTTTAATTAAACTAAAAGTGGGTGAGTTTAAAAAATTAAAAGAAAACAGGAGAGAAAAAAAAAACTGAATGGTGTGGTATTAATAATGAAGGGAGATTACAGAATATGGTAAGGGTTAGATGAGAAGAAAGAAGGGCAAGATGCGCAAAATCATTTACCCACCAACCCTGCTAACGAGGAAATATATGAAAAGAGTGAATATAATTACATTTTGATCTGGAACTAATCATTTCAGCATTGAAAATTAGATTAAATATAATTTCTCTATTTGGAAGAGTATCAGAGCCGCTATGATCATGTGCGCAATTGTTTGATGTTGACTTAATTGATTTGTCTTAGACAGAACCCAGAGCGACTGTCAGGAAGCTAATCTTATAGAACACTACTGATGTATTCTGATCATTGCTCCATGGAACAGTCATACTTCCAGCCTTGTACTTCACTGAACCGAACTGAGTAAATACTTATGTCGGGGTCTTTCCTTAAAACAATAACTTCACATACTATTAACTTCTATAGAGAATAAATTTTTTTCTTGAACATTCCGGTCGTCTTATGATATACTTCTTTTTTCAAATTAATGGAAACAAAATGAATATATATATATATATATATATATATATATATATATATATATATATATATATATATATATATATATATATATAAACACAGTGGGGTTTTTGAAACAAAATGAATAATTCCGTTATTATTTACATTTTCTTATTTTTCCAATGAAACACGACTCCCGGTGCACATGTTAGTACTTTGTATGTCCATTCCACGAAGTCGTTCCTTCTAGATTGACCACAGATTATCGACTAGATTCAGGAGAGTTTCCGGGTCTATAGTACTTTGATTTGCTTAGTGTTAAGGCTTGCCTATGTGTTCGTGCAGCATTAAAATTTTCAATGCTTCCTTGGAGTAACGCCCATCGCAGACAATGGCCGTGGGACAACTAATCGACAGTCAAGACAATAGTGTCTGAGCGTGAAAAAAATCTGATGCAATCACCGAAGACGGAATATTTTTCAAGGCCAAACAAATTTCATTATAAACTCCGAAAGTAGATTCATATTACTGAATACCACTGCAAATGACCTAATCTTAGGCATCGATTTCACCCTGTCATTCCAGTGGGTCTAAAACTGACCTTATAGTGAAAGAAAGGAAACTAAATAAGTTGTTTCAATTAAACTGCACAAGAGTATAGTAAGCCTCTTCTTCTTCTTCTTCTTCTTCTTCTTCTTCTTCTTCTTCTTCTTCTTCTTCTTCTTCTTCTTCTTCTTTTTCTACTACTACTACTACTACTACTACTAGTAGTAGTAGTACTGTGCAAAACACATTGAAGAGTCACTCTCCTGGCTTTCCACATCCTTCTATCTCGTGTGACTCATAACAATGTTTTCTCCCTTTGCTAAGACTCCCTAACCCTATTGTGCCCTCATCTATCTTTCTTGATTTCAGTAGGCCTTACTTCATCAAAATGTTCCCAATAAATTTCAACTTTCTTTTCATGATTCTGAGTATAAATTTTCTTTCTGTTGCCATATTCTTTAAGACTTCCTTCTTGCATACTCCCTCCGTCAATAGAATTTTCATATTCCGATGCGTCCGTCAAATATTAGTTTCCAAAATGCTTGTCAAAAGTCAATATTTTAGAGACATTTTGTTTACTTCTGCTGTGGCATTGTAGACGAAACGAATTTTACCGCCGTCTGCAAGGCCGGTTATCAAATTCCTATTCCAGTATGCTCACAAAATCGGTCACGATGTCTTGTGAATTCCTGCTC
>CAHIKZ030002224.1:1360000-1532500 GCA_903632075.3 Acanthosepion pharaonis | reverse complement strand
TAATTCATATCCTGTCACAGCAACATTTTGTTCAAGTTTGCAAATAAATGGCTTCAAAATAAATATCGTTTGTTATTGTGTATTGTAAAATTTTCCCCCGTAGACGCACCCGCCTCTCAGATACACCCACCGCTATGCAAGTTGGATTTCGCTGCTTACAAAACATTCTCACAAATTGCTCCCTCGAATGATAATGATTATCCTTTCTGTACGCGCGTATGTGTATGTGTGTGTGCGTGTATGTGTGTGTGCGTGTGTGTGTGCGCGCGGGCTTATGTGTGTGTGTGTGTGTTTGTGCTGGATAGCAGCTTGGAAAGTAGAAGTCAATTGCGTTACATTCACTGACGCGCAAATCCATTTTATTTCTTCCCCAACCTATAGGACAAACAGTAGAGTAATATTAAAGAATAACAACTCCAAACTCAACCAAGGAAGATACTTTAAGCAAGAACTCTATTAGGCTCTCCACCACATTGCTTAATCAAAAACAATTCACTGTATAAGAGTTGTTCAACGATCCGTGTCAACAGGAGAAAGTGTATATATACATACATACATATATATATATATATATATATATATATGTATATAATACATAAAAGGTTAAAGGTCAGAGTTGAATCAAACCAGAAAATAGTAGTTAAAAAAAGTGCTCCATACACGCGTGAAAAAACAAAAGTAAAAATAACATGTAGAGCTTTTAACTTGAAAATATCAGGAGATGAGTTGAATCCTCTACCTTGGTTTCAACCTTACGGTACCCTCAGGCCATTTTTATCAAATTACCTCTTAACGCATTACTTTTTTCTATTTCACCCAACATCGTGCGTTCATTTATTTTTGAAAATAACAATATACCATTCATTATTTTTTTTTTTTTTTTTAAAATTGCCTGAGGATATCGTAAGTTTGAAACCAGGGTAGCTGATCCAACTGACCACCTGATTTCTAAAGTTATATATATATATATATATATATATATATATATATATATATATATATAAAAAAAATGAAATGATTAATGGTATGAGGGGGAAAAAGTATATTTCAAACCGCGCGAATATGCACAGCACAAAGGGAAAAAAAATAAAAATAAAAAGATAAAAACAAAATATAACAGGGGCTTGTGAGGGGAATGTATGATAAACACTATTCCCCTGTTATAAACACTTTTTTTTTTTTCTTTGTGCTGTGAATATTCGCGCGGTTTAAAATATACTTTTTTTCTCTCATACCATTAATCATTTCATTTTTTTTTAATGTTTTAATTGTATGTAGGGTGTTTGTGTGAGTCAATATATATTGCAATATATATATATATATATATATATATATATATATATATATATATATATATAAAAAAAAAAAAGACAATATGAAAACTGATTAATCATATATAGAAATAAATTCAACCACAATTTGGATTTTATAAAAATTTAACTCATAAAAAAGAAAATAATTAACGCAAAAGAAAAAACTTATACGGATCGACATATACACGTGATGAAGGCCGGTGTGCCCAGCGGCCGAAACGCTATGATAACAATAAGAAAAGTAAATAATGTAAATTTTCTTGATATAGCATGAATAATGTTGCTGTCAATGTAGAAAACAATAAATAATTTTTATCATTTATAGTTTATCGGATAACTGTTTTCTTTTCGCCAGTCGTTTACATATAAAAGAGATCTTTATATGCCTTTGTTATTTTGGGTACACTGGAAGGGGACAGGCTGAATGTATAGCGTCTGTGTACTAACAACAAAAAGAATAATGAGATGAGTAACCAAAACAATACATGAGTTGGTTGTTTTTTGTTTGGCGGCCTATTATCCTCTGAGTAATTTATTACCAAAATCTAAATATGTATGTAAATATGTCGTACGCAATTTATATATATATATATATATATATATATATATATATATATATATATATTGCGTACAACATATCTTTATTAAAAATAATGCAGTATATCTTTATTAAAAAATAAATTCAAAAAAAATATATATATATATATATATATATATATATATATATATGGTTGGATAGATGTGAGTTTGTGACCCTGGGTTTCACGCTTTAGGGTCACAAACTCACATCTATCCAACCAAATATGTTTAGCATCTATCTCTGATATTAAGCGCTTTCTAATAAGTACCGCATATATAATATATAAATAATTATACATACTTATATTTATTTATATTTATATACACTTTTCATATATATATATATATATATATATATATATATATATATTTTTTTTTATTGAATAATGTAGACATATTGTGTCTACTTATTTTTATACAGATCCTTTACAGCGGTCTAATCAATTTCTTGATGTTAAGTGAAATTCATCAAGGAAGGCGCCGTAGTTTCATTTGTCGAAGAAAATTTCTATTGCACAACATCTAAAAACACAATCCTGTCTACCTTCATAATACAGAAAAATTCTTGTTGACAATACCAATATACTAAACCAGAAAAATAAACAAATTCTTCAAATTCTCGTGGCTCTCTATATCAAAAGCAACCAACCAACATCCAACCATATTTATTACGAATATAGCAAAAGCATATTAAAGTGCATATATCATTTAATGCAACTTTACATTTCTAGCAATTTTCGTTTAGTTTTCCTAAATTGAAACGCTGATTTTGCATAAAAGTCCCTAACTACAACGGATAAATTTTAAAAATAATTATTATTATTAGAGAACGCGTTCTCACGTGTTTTTAACAATCGCCATAACAACGAAATGCAGATTTTTTTTCACACTTACAATAATTTTGTCTTTGTTATTTACCACTGAAGCTAATTTTGGAAAAGATCGAAAGTATTTGGGTTAACGAAAACTACGACACCTTCCTTGATGAAATTCTTGTTAACATCAAGAAACTGAAGAGGATCAGTATAAAAATAAGTAGAAGTAGACACAATATTTCAATATTAACCAATGAATCATATACATATATATGTGTGTGTGTGATTGTGTGTGTGTGTGTGTTGATATAATAGGAAAGCATTGTTAGATTGGTGATTCGAAGTTCTTTTGTATTTTTTATTTTAAAAACAGTGCTCGATACAAAAGTAGAGCCTACATTATAATTATTTTTTTTTAAAATATGACTCCATCGCGACACAGGAATTACTATGTTTCGAAACTGATCAGCAGTATTTAGGTTTAATTTCAATATTAAACCCTAACCACCGGGTGGCAGTCTCGTCCTCATGTTATTTTTTGTAATAACTATGTTACGGAACGTTTTACTGATTTATAGTTTTGAAATGGGGGTGTAATCTAGGGTTTGTTTTTCATTATCAAGGGATCACTGCTTTGATTGAAGTAGGGGTGTTTGTTATATGTCAAGTTTTTGCAGTCGTGTAAGGTTAGGTTTTTTTTTTTTTTTTTTTTTGTCTGGCTAGAAAGGTTAATCTTATCCGACTCCCTGCTAAACCTCTGACTCTGTTGTAGTTCTGTTGTTTTTTGTTTCTTTTTTCCAGGTCATACTAATTAACTTATATTCTCAAGCGGTCACCCATCTACGTTCTGATCAGGCTCGACGTTGCTTTTCTTCGGTGATCGAATAGAACCAGGTGTTTCAACGTCATGTGGCCGTCAGTCAAACTTAGAGTTATAATAAAACTCTACACAACTATAAATATATTTTTTCTCTTTGCTTTGTGTGAGAGAAAATTTCGGTCGATATATTGTCGAGTTTTCCTGTATTGCCAGGAGTACTTGGATGAAAAGTTTTCATCATTCATTTTTTCATTTTCATTCTTTTTAATGCAATGACACAAACTGAAACAGCTTTCCTATATTCTCAAGAGTTCAAAGATTAAGTAAATTCATTACTTCAAAAGTTATTTCCTTCGTCTTCGTTGTTTTTAGAGCATTTCGTTTAATATATGCTTTTTTAATGGCTTGTCTAAACTTCTAAAATTAATTATCTTTAGGAATTCATCGATTTTTCAAAGTCTTCTCTTTATAATCTTTTATTCAACACATTTTCTTTTTCCATGGTGTTTATTGAAATCCGTTGTTTTTAAAAGATGTTAAACAATAGACGAATGTCAAATGACATTTAAAAATCGATAAAAGCGAGAAGCACATGAGAAAACCTAAGAATATATCTACCAGTAAGGTGTGCGTCACCCAGAAAAAAATATTAAGCTTCATCTAGTCAGCGCGAACCATGCAAATGCAGAATGGTCTACACCTATATTTCATAGAATACATTCCAACCCCGAGGCTGTGTAATGGTTAGCAAGATTGTCTCGCTAGCACAACTACGAATGAGTAGTGAGTTCGATCTTCACTGGGTGCCCCATACTTTTGGCCTTGTGCCACATCTAAGCTACGAGATACACTCTCTCAAAGGACACTTGAATCCGATCGACAATGACCCATTGATATCAATGGTCCGGCATTAGTTTGTTGAGCGACTCTGAATTTTTTCATTGATGCATGTTTCATTAAATAATATAGTCAAGTGTTGTCTATTTATTTTATGTAAATTCTTTTCATATCGTCTGATAAGCTTAATAACATTATCATTAAACGAAGAAAGAAAATCACAATATTGATACACATTTTTAATCCTATCTAAGCTTTCGGCTTACATAAGCCATTATCAATGATGACAATTACATTATAATATATTAAGCAATACACGGACAAAACAGTGTTGATAGTCTGTTTCTGTTTACATGGAAGATTTCCAAGCAACGACAAACTCGTGCATATAAGACGCTCGAAGCGAAAATCGCACCGCAACTCATGACGTCACACATGAACACGCGAGAGTGAAAACGAGAAGTAGTAAGTATGGGAATCCATTGGTATAAACTAATAACTTTTGTTATCAATTATAGGAATTTAAGAATATTTGTGGAGATTTCATAGTTTTTTTTTTGTTCAGATTAGGTTTTAACTGTTTTGTGTATATAGCTTGAAGTATTTTTAGTTTTTGTTTGTTTTCATGTTTAAGTATAGTTGTGTTTTCAACAAGGATTTTCCGGAATTTTGTACGCGGCCAGGCATGTTGTTTTAAATGGCTAAAAATGTTAGAGTTATCATTCACATGTAGTGTCAAGCGTCGTGAAAGAGTGTTTGTGGTGTGACCAACATAAATATTATTTAATTCGTTGGAGATACACTCTCCCAAAGGGCACTTGAATTTGTACACTGTGGAATAGGCTGGAAAGACTATATTTGCATAGTTTTTGGGGTTTTTTTTTTGGAGAGGCTATTTTTGTCATCCGACATTTTCTCTTGTTCGGAAAGGGACTGGTAACGGGAGGTTCGAATTTTTGAGGTCGGATTGTATTTGAAAAAAATACGACGCAAAGATCTATTTGAACTTCTAGGAAAACTTCACTTTCTCATGAAAGGTATAAGAAAAGAACAGAATATTTACTGGGAACAAACAGACCGCATGCACAAATATAGAAAATGAATTGCCCAAGTACGCAAAAAATGAAAGGGGTGAAAGGCAAGTGAACAGGATGTTTGGGCGGGAAGATTTATTATCGGTGGGTACAATCTTAACAATAAAGGTTACGAAAAAGATACTGTGTTGAAGGCAGACAGAGTCATAAAACTACAGGTCCACCTAGATAAGGTATCAAAGGAAAGTGGCATGAGGGAACTGTCCATAAGAAGGTAGAAAAGATGGCCGTCAGGTAGAGAAACAGACCAATGTGAAATACAAACTACAGAAATCAAAATCAAATCGTGGGGATTATTTTAACAGACGACGGAAAATGGTGACAGTGAAATCTGAAGTCGTACTGGAATAGCGATAGATGTCTTCCACAAACTAATCAATGTATTAACCAACAGGAACCTCTCTTCAGAAAAACAGCAAAGTGCCATTTAATGTCAACTTTCTTTTAATGGCAATGAATGCTGGCAATTTACACACAGATGAAGAAGAGGTTCAACGCAACTGAAATATATTTATGCATAAGATTGCTGAGAATACTATGGACGAAACATTTAAGAAACGAAGAAGTTTTAAGAAAAATAGTGACGAAAAGGATACTTGTGCTTAATATCAGAGAAACATTTTAAGAAAAGAGGGGCTGGAGAATTTAACTTTCACACGACATATTAAAAGACCAAGAGGCATAGCAAAACAGAAATTAACTTACGTAATTAATTACATAAATGATTAGAAAGAATGAACTGTGAAAGATAGAAAGGGAACACATATTGTTTAGAGCCACAAAGCATTAAAAATTGTTGTGTCGCCATCATCCACTAAATGAAAGGATGCGGAACCTAAAAGAATAAGAAAAAAATATAATTCCTTCATCTTTATCGAATCCTATCCACCGTTTTCATTTCTTCAGCTTTATTACTTATCCTCTAGAATTTCTCTTTCCCAATTTCTGCCTACATTTCTCTTGGCTTTTCTAATTTTGTTGTCGTATAAATGAACAGATAAACAGCTGATAGCTTTTTTTTGTATGTACGTCATACTTTTCGCAGACCCCACTGTTATTACACTATTCCTAGGCAGAGGGCCAGGTTTTCATATTAAGCAAAATGCACAGATGATCTGATCCAAGGCACAAGTTCTGACTTATAAGTAAGTAAACCTGCCATATTTTGCGGATGCACTGCCAGTATATATATATTTATCTCACAACGCAATTCTGACTGCAGATGCAAAGTTCTTACATAAAGTCTATTTATCTTATTTCAGGGATGACAATTCCTTTGTCATAAAACCCAACCTACACGTTTTGCAGCAGGTGAAACGATGATCAGAATAAACAAAACGAATGAATCGGAAAAAGGAAATAGGTATGGAAAACAAAAGATTGGAATACGATTTCAATCCTGAAAAAAAATTATAACGAATCTGGAAAAGCTAAAATAATGTCATTTCTTTTAGCAAATCTTTTCTGTGATTCCGATATAAAGGGCTGTGTTAATACGACGCATTTTGCTGATTCTTTTTAGGAATGGCAGTGATGTGGGCTTTCCACAACGTCTTATTCTTTATCTGTCTGTATTTCTGAGATGAGGTATTATGTACATTATTTACATTATTCGGACTATTGTCCTCACCTTTATTTCGCTCGCTGGGGTAGACTGTTCTAGTTCCACGTGCCATGTTTAATGGATGCTAGTTATCAGTTATCTCCTGTTAATTTCCCTCTGAAAGTTCTCCACTGCCTTAACCGGGTATTGAACTCACACTCATTGGGTCCTGTCACTGGATCCAACTAACGCCTTTATCCACTGTGCCATGTGTCCTTATGGACACATGGCACAGTGGATAAAGTGACAGGACCCAAAGAGTGTGAGTTCAATACCAGGTTAAGGTGCTGGAGAACTTGGAGAGGGAATTAAGCAGATAACTGACATCCATTAAACATGGAACATGGAACTAGTACAGTCTACTCCAGTGAGAGAAATAAAGGGTTCAGTCCGAAATTCCAACCACCTGAAGAAGGCCGGTTGTACAACATAAATAATGTAAATAATGTCCTATTCTTTGTAGAACTTCATAATGCTTGTCTTTTTTATCCCCCCCTCTCGCTCTTCCTTCTACTACTCATACATATATGTTCGCCGCTACCTTCCTTTTTCTCTTTAGAAAGTCTTCTGTGAGTCAAGTTTTCCAAACCGTCTTTCTTCAATATGTGCTCCATTAATTTCATCGTCTCTTTCTGATTCTAGATATAAGTATTCTTTTTGTTTCCATTATTCTTAAATCTTACCCCTTGTTAACAACTACGTCTATCTTATCCTCAGCATCCTTCTGTAGAACCACATCAATGTTGCCTCAAATCTTCTCTTCATATGTGTCGAAATTGTCCAGCATTCAATATAATCCAAGAAGATTGATATTACATAGCAGTTATATCAACCTGCCTTAGTATCTGGAGTTCTTGCATGAAGGATCTTCAGTATTTCATAGATATTTCAGATTACTTCCTTTATTTTATGGAAATGTAAAAATAAAATTTAGAATTAAAGAATATATTTGGTAAAATCAAGGATAAAATTTAGAATATTCAAATAAAACATGATATTTCGAGTTTGTTTCTGTTGATAGATTCTTCCACCTGCTTACACTGGTTAACTTTATGTAGCAAAAAGAAAAATGTGATGTATATTTAATTACTAAAAAAATAGAATGCTCCAAAATTAAAAACGATGGCAAAATATCTAGAGATTGTACCAGCTCAATACAAACGGCAACAATCGAAAGAAAAGAGGAAAAAGGGAAAAAAAAGAGAAAAGACTAAAGAGTGAGTGTAAAATATATAAAAAAAAATAAAACGAAGAAAAGGACAAATGATCAAGACAATCTACAAACGCACACATCCGTGCAGACATTAAGAGAAAACAATTATCCGTACGCATACAAATTTTTAATTTATTGTATTTCCAACTAGTGAATAAAATACTTTTTCATATAATTAACTCTGTATAATGCATAATAATTAATATGCATAAAAAAGATTTTGATTTAATAGAAATAAAACCCATTTATCCATTTTAATGGGTGAAAAAAGTATTTATAAAATAAAAAAGAATACATAATCGTCATTTAATACATTGTAGAATAGCCTTTATTCACTTTGACAGCAACAAATCTCTTCTTATAGTTCTCAATTAATGATTTGCAAATTTTAGTTGGTATTTTGTTCCATTCTTCTTTGTATATGGTCTTCAGATCCAGGATGTTTTTGAGAGTTCTCGACTGGATTTGAATTTTCATATAACGCCACAGATTCTCGATTCGATTTAAATCAGGGGAATGACTTGGTCATTTCGATATTTACATTATTTTCAGCAAACCAATCAGGAGGAAGTTCAAGACTTTCAACCGAAACCAATAAATTTGCTTCCAAAATATTTTGTATGGCTGCAGAATTCATTCTACTATTTGTTACTGATATGTTACTAATAACTTTTGCAGAAAAACATCCCTAAACAACAATGCTACCACCACCACATCCACCACCATCGCCATCTTTCCTTCATGCATGATTTCTAGAATTACGTTCAAACAACTCAATTTTGGTTTCGTCTCCCCATAATACTCTTTTCCAATATGATTTTTCTTTAACCTTCAAGAACGAATTTCAAACTGCTATCTCTGTGTCATTTCAATAGCAGTGGAGTTTTCTGAGTTTCTGGCGTGACTTTAGATTGTTCCAATGAATTTCATTGTTTATTGTCAATTAAGTGACACAGATTTCTGATGAAAAAAATCATCCTGCAAGTATTGGATTTTGTTTAATTTGAAGCATTAATTTCCTCGGAGGTTTTGAAGAAATCTTCCGTGGAGCAGCTGCCCTCCTTTGCTTTTCAACAGATTTAACTTTCTTAGACCTTGCATTGAATTAATTAAATGGTTGTAAATGGACTATTCACGTTGTCTGAGATTTCCTGTAATTTTTACCTTCTTTTTAGAGCTTAACGATCAGTTCTTTTTGTGAATCTGTTAATTCTTTTTATCTTGCCATGATGATAACCTTTTTGCACGAATATGAATTACAGAATTTTCTGTTTGTATTTTAGGCGACAAATAACTACAGATAACATTATAGAAACATTCTAGAACATTCCACTTGTATAATCTAGAGTATAAACGGAATTTAAAAGTTGTAAATTCTGAAATTTACATTGTACGAATATGTTTTTCATTCATTGAAATGGATAAATGGGATTTATTTCTATTAAATCCAATTTTTTCTGCTTTTATACATACTTAGTTATTAAACATCTTACAGTTAATTATAAGAAAAGTATTTTTATTCATTAGCTGGAAATAAAATAAATTAAATATTTGCATGTGTACGAATATTGTTTCCCCCCACTGTTTGTATATATATATATATATATATATATATATATTGGAACTATTTAAAAAACAGAATGGCGGCAATCAGTTTCAAACTAGAACACAAGCTTGAAGCAGGAAACAAACTGTCGCCACTCGCTTTGTCTCAGATATTGTGTAATTTTACCCTATAAATATGATAATGATATTAGCTGTTTCCCTGCAAGGAAACATTTATCATTCATTGACCGAGAAGCCAGTAGTGCTTTCGAATGGAATTTTATAAAATCTTATTAAAACACATTTCTCAAGTGTTTCTCTAGCTGTTATAGTTCTTTCTGGCAATGATGGCGGTTTCCTTCCTAACATTTCATTTGAAGAGACGTGGTTGTTAGTATCTTGATTATACCATACATTAAAACTATTTGTTATCATGCATATATATTTTTATATATATAATTGATATAAATCAGATTAGCCTCGTCTGGAGAAGAATACTAAGGTTCCAGTAAGTATTGAACATACTACAGCTATATTAAAAAAATACAAAATCGAATTTCATAAAAAATTGTTCGTTTGATAATATCCTGATTACGAAACTTGTTATAAATCAGTCTGAATATGGCTTCTCAGTGGGGTTGCTAGACATCGCTACATTTCAAAGCACATCGCTAATAAATTATGAATTTCGCCACTTAGGACTCTGAGGTCTATATTAAAAAAAAAACAGTTACTGATGAAAGACAATGTAAAATTTAGTAGCACTGAGCTTTCAAATATTTCACTATTTACAATCTGGCTACCAAGTTTGTTGAACCTAAGTTAGTGATTATAAGTGAATATTAAATGGAGGATCAGTATTGTTTTATAACCAAGTTATAATTATTTTTTGCCATAATAGCTGATGGTCATTCGATTACCAAAGAAGTTTATATTAACTGGCCATTAGTTCTCTAGTTATATCTAATCTGGCAACTTTCGTATCCACGTTTTCTATTCTTATTTTTCTACTACAAAAACTCAAGTGTTGCGCCAATCTTGTAATCAGAGTCGGGTTGAAAAATCAGAGTCCGCATTCTATTTAACCAATACCTCAACTTTCTTATTATCACTATACGTATCCGCTAAACTTTGTCACCAATCGTTTCTGGATAGCTTTCATTGAGGATCAAGTGACAGTAAGTCTCTTAGGTACTTGAACAGATGACTGGAAATAATAGGAGTTAATTTAAAGGATGTTAATCCTTCCATCCTCCCTGAAACTTTATACAGGTCTTTTGCAAGAGCACTACAGAATTCAGTTTACTCAGACATGTGCTCTTTCTTAGAAGACACTTTTGAATTTTCAAAATCCCACCGAGTTTCGTTTTTGCATTCATTTGGAAAGTTTCTGTTTTGTCTTTCGCAAAATCTTAGACGAATTCCATTTCAAGTTGGCAAATATATGTTTGAGATTATTACAACTAATTTGTTCGTTTCAAATAAACTATTTCAATATCATAGATAATTTCTCTTTATAACATACTTAAACGTTATTGGTATACATGTTACAAACCGTCAAGTGTAATACTTGATTTGGATTTCTATCAAACAGCCAAGATGTAGGGTCTTTATAAGGCTAAAATGCTCTAAAATTTTACTTTACTATTTCAGAAAAATAAGTTTTTCAAACCCACTAGCTGTTATCGTTCTTTCCTAATCTTTTGTTAGAAGTATGGTGGAACGTCAACAACTTGATTATGTCAATATTTCCTTTTGGAAATATATTTGACATCCATTTTAGCTGTTGTATAACACGGCCGGCCCAGCTCAGTCCTGGGTCGTTACCACACTGGTCAGTACTGGCGCCAGTCAAGTGATGTTTATCTGTTGACCGCTTCGTTTCTTCATCTGCTCTGACCACGTTGTGTTCTTTATTCTCAGTGCAGTGAATATCAATACTTCGTTCGCTCTTAGGGGCTGAATCGAGTTGTCGGAACCGTGCTATGGAAAAAAACGATAATATTTCCACCACTGAAAACACAAATATCAAAACAAATAACGAAGAAGACAGCTGCATTATTTTTCCATTGGTTTATATAATCGTTGATGCAACAAAAATAACGCTTCCTGGTAAACCCTCTATCGTGACAATGTATCTCTTGCTTCTAAAACTTGGAGCAAGTTAAACATTCACACGAGATGTTAGGCCCGGCAACCTCACCGGCAAGTTACGTGGGGCTCAACAGCTCCCTCATTTGATGTTAATTCGTCTCAGCCTTCTCCAACAGTATCTCCTAATGCAGGCTTCAACTGATCAGTTGGTTTATATGCATCTCGCCCAAATCTCACCACTCCTCAAAGCTCATTACACATTCCTCAATTATTTTCTCCTACACTGTATTTCAAAACAAAAAACTTTGTTTCCACATTTCTCGACAATGTCACTTTATCAAAGAATTGTTTTCCAGTCAGCACTTTTTTAAAAATTATTTCTAAGGAATTTCATTTTGTTTGTCGAATTCCAATAAATTCTCTTTGCTTGGGGATTTCCAAAATTCGATCCTATTCCGAAATTCCATTGTTTACATTTTTCGTTTTACTTAAATTCAGTCCTCGGCCGACAATGACCTTCATATAACAATAGAGTCAACTTTTCAAAAACAAAATTATTTACTTCAAATTATTCTACTGTTTTACATACCGGCCTTTTACGGGACACTTAACAATTCTTATGTGCGTTTCTGTGTATTAAAAAGAAAAAAAATCAATTTTTTCTCCCTCGCTTTATATTTCAATTCCTGTTTTTCACTTGAACATTTTCAACCCTTCCAATGCTTCAAGTCTATACGGGGTTTTCGCATGAAGCCTTTTAGTCCCAATTCCAAACCACCAGAATCACAATAGCGTCACCTTACTTTCAACTACCACCAGTGACACTTTATACTGTCACAGTTGCTGCTCAAAGTCCTGAAGCGATGTCGTTTCTGTTATCTGGTACAATACTTTGTTTATGATTCTGTAGTACCAGTACACACGATTCAAAGGATACACTTCGCTAAAGACACACAGACTTCGCCCGCTCAAAATTATTTTTAATCACTGATGTAAGAAATCTGTTGGAGACACTTTCGATATTTCTGGACGGGTTTGGCGTTATGCTATTCTATGTTCAATTTCCTTCTCTTATACTGAATTTGTTGTTACTCAAAGGAGTTGCCTTTCTCAAATGCATTCGTGCGAATTAAACACAAACGACCCAGCATGTTTTTTAAACAAATAGTTCCAGTCTTCTTCTTACGTGCCGTCTCCATTCAGCACGTGGCATTCATGGCACTCAACAAATTCCTATCATTTGTAGCTCTTAGTACTATCTTTTCACTATCTCTCCCAATCTTTGTTATGCAATCGATTTAGACAAGATTATTAGGTTGGTTACACGCTGCTTTCCTCTCTCTCGTGAGTTTTACATTCTCCAGGCCGTCTTTTCTCGTTAAGTGTTCATGAAATGTAAACTATTTCTTTCTGATCTTATGTATAAGGGTCCAAATTGTCTCCATTTTTTAAAAAAACCTTCTTCGTTACACATATTTTCAGTCCCAAGGGATTTCAGAACCTTTTCGTAGAATCCCACTTCTGTAGTCTCAAGTTTCGTATTTAGATGTGAGGAAAGTGTCCAAAATTTAGTGCTATAGACGAGAACTGATATTACGTAACAGTTTAGCATCCTTTGCTTTGTTTAAGCCAAATCTTCCTGAATATTTTGCTTAGCACTTGTGAAGCATCTTTCCCTATTTCAGTGAACTTTTGGATTTCGGTCTGACACATATTTCTTCCTCTGTTAAAACTCCTCTCCTGGGTATTAAATTTTTCGTACTTGTTTAATTTTGACATCTCCATTTTGCATCCTTCCCTCTCCCTTTTGCTGACAAATATACATTGTTTTCTTACAATTGATGCTTAATCTTTTCTTGCTACCTTTTACTATATCCAGTAGGAGTTTCTGCTGTTTCGTTCCTGTATCTGCTGTCCACATGATGCCATCTGCATATGCAATATTGTTTAATATTGTGTCCACCAATTATAAATCCTTGTATGACTTCCAATTCACTTGGGATCGCCTAGATGTAAATGTTGAATAAGTTTGGTGAAAAGACACATCACTGTCTTACGCTCCTTTCATTTTTTTTATATACCTAATTCATTTTCTATTCGTATTCAGAAGGTTTGCTTCCATATGAAGTTCTGGATTATTCTAATGTCTTTTTCAAATAAATCAATCTTACCTAACAAAAAGTTCCTTGTGTCGTACCTTATCGAAAGCTTTTACATAATCTATAAAACATAAGTATAAACGCTTCTCTATTTCTATTGATTTTTCTAATATGATTTTCAGGATAAATATCGCATTCTTTGTTCAAGAGGTGCGCAATAATACAGTGTCCTCAAAAGGATTTAAGCAAAAACTGATAACAGAAAGATGTGAGATAAGAACCACACTTTAAAATTGCTATTTTATCTAGTCTAATTGGTAAAGGTCTCTTTGCATCAGAAAATGAGCTCTGAGGTATGGAGATCGACTTCAAGTCTCGTCTGAAGATCAGTCTGATAAGAGTTTATCTGAAATTCGCAAAAAAAAAATTCAGAACATTGATATTAATTAAACGGATGAAGAACAAATATACAGCTGCGATGCATAAATCGTCGTCTAAATGACGCAAAAATAAAAAATATCACTGACGTTTAATTTTAACAAATATATTTACCAAAATTACACAAAAATTAACTTTACTATTTCAAGATAATTTCAATAGTAAATTTATTGAATAAACTCGTCATTGGCTTTAACCACGGACTCGGGCCGACTTCGGAATCTCCTGCAACTCTTCTGGAAGATCTCCTTGTTTTGCCTTCAGTTCCTCTTTGGTGTTTCAAGGAGTTTATTGGTCTCTCGCTCAACTATACCCCACAAATAATAATTCAATTCGAAGTACTGACATGTACAGGTGAAATGCTTTGCTCAGAAATTCTCTTCCACCTCGATTCATCTGGAATACCTACGCCTGATTCACCCTGTAGAATTGAGGCTATACTGAGTGACATGCGCGTAATCCAGTCTTGGACATCATTTCTTAACTAGATGAAAAACTGCGTATGACCCAGAATATTGCCTTGGGGGACACCAGCCTTTGAGTGAAATATATATATTTCAATGTACTTGAATCAATAGCTGCATCTACTGCAAGGAAAGTTGGTTCACTGTGTCGAGCTAGAATGTTTTTCTTGTCAGAGTCCATTTTGCATATTTACAAATCTACCACTCGCCAGTGCATTGAATATTTCTGCCATATCTGGTCTGGTTCCCCGTTCTCGAGGTTCTTGACAAAATCCAAAAAAGTATCTGTAATATAATCGATTCTACTTGGCATCTCAACTTCAGTTACTTTCTCACAAAGATAATGCGATTTCCTTCTGTCTTTTCTACAAATATATTTCATGGGAACTCTTCTGAAAAAGGCCTTATTTTTCCCTGGTGCCCCGACTGCATGAATTTAAACCTGTCACTAAATTGGCTTATGGATCCCGTCCTTTTACTGTTGAATTAGTTAAATGCAACCGCCACTTCTACTCCAACAGTTTCTTTTCTCGTACTTCCCAACAGTGGAACCCCCTTGCTTCCCTGATAAATACAATCCACAAAAATTTTAATGCGACATCAATCGCCATCTTCTATCTTCTTGAACCACGTTCAGGTTTTATCCTTTCCTCGGTCACCTCTATATCCAGTATTTTTCTCACTTTTACTGTCTGTAATCCCCTGCGTACTTGTGGCATTCCCACCTTGTTTTGAGTGAAATAATTTAAAAAATGAATCCATTATTAGCAACCACAATTTTAGTGTGTGGAAAGCAGACACGGAAAGGAAAATACAGAAAAGCCTACAGAATGTTTTTAAAAAAATCTAGATGAAAAAACAAATAATGTATGATTTTAAGCAAGTCGAAGATGCGAACTATGAGGTCGGAAAATGCGACCCTGAAATCTGAGGAGGGTGCATTTGAATAGCGAATGATGCTTTTCAAAAGTATGGCAAAGTATTAATAAATAGGAAAAGATTGTTATAAACAAAAGATCACTGAATATTTATGTAATAACGGTCCTCGTATATGGCAGTGAATACTGGATAATATCATCATAGATAATGAAGAAACTCGAAGTAACAGAAATGTTGTTTTACTGGAGGAGGATGAGAATTTCATGGATTGACCATGGGAACAACTACGACGTTTTACAGAAAGTGGAAAAAAACAGGAAAACTTAAAATCAGAAAGAGGCTGATGAAATTTCTAAGGCAGATAAAGATGAACGACAACATGGAAAAACTAACGCTCACAGGGCATATAGATAACAGGTACAGAGGAAATCAGCGCATGACCTACCTAAATAAGTAGTTGGCAGAACAGGGATTAGAACAGATATCAAAAGGACATAGTTATGGAGAGCCATAAAATCCCAGATGATGATGATGAAGAAGAAGAAGAAGAAGATACAAACCATTGACAAGAAGTATTCTCTCGGTTGTACGTATGATGATGATGTCATTTGTTTCAGACACTTTCAATGCTCTGTTTATCTTTTGAATTAGTAGGACATCATTATCATATGTGCCTCTATTTATAATAACACTATCATCAGAATTCTGGAGTGATTTTCATTTTCTAACTTCCGTTAAAATGATAAAAGATTGACCTGGGTATGACGATAAACTACATCCGGTGGCAAGGTCTTTGCAATGTGAGGTTTTGAAGAGCGTAGGGCCACTTTTATTTCTGTTGTTCCCGGAGTAGTAGCACGTGTTAGGGCCCCAACTATGGCAAATAGTTACCCCCAAAAAAAACTGGGGCCGAAACACTATAAAAGTATAAAAATAGAAGTTTTATAGTAAAAATACCAGCAATACATTTTGAAAAAGTAACCACATTTGACCCTCGACAAAACCACGTCAATTAAATCTGATCTACAAACTGATTTCTTACAAAGAATATATATTCATACGAACCTATCCTCAAAATCTTGTCGGCATAAAATAACATATTGAGATTGATTTGCTGTAAAACAAAACAAAGATAAATGAGTTCCACCCGCCGATGAATGTCGAAAATATAGGATAGGAAATTTGTTACACTTGTTTTAATCTGTTGTTAATAACTCGGGAAAGTACAGTTAAAATTTTGAATAAACATAATGAGGAAACGAAGTGTGGAGAATATAACACTCACCATCAGATAGAGGAAAGCTTCGTGCAACGTACAATTGCTTCGATAAAGCAAATGGATGAAAGAAAAAGTACCACAAAGATGACTCATAAAGGGAGATATGCATTCCTAACCGAAACAAAACTGGAGGGCCATGATTACTCCTGCCTTGATGATGATTTACACACAGAGATAGACAAATAGATAATTCCCCCATCCCCAACCCAATATTTATATAAGTGGTGGGGAGATCAAATGTCAAAGGCAGAACGGGTTAGGGTGGCTAGGTTTTGGAAATTGTCAAAACCACTGTTTCCAATAGGAAATGGTACTGCTAACGGTAATGCCAACAGTACAGCTAATAGTCATGTTAACGGCAATGGTTACGGTAATATTAATGGTAATACTAACGGCAATGGTAATGTTAATGGTAATAGTAACGGCAATGGTAACGGTAATGGCAACGCCAATCGTAATGTTAATGCTAACAGCATTGGTAACGGTAGTGCTAATTGTAATATTAATGGCAATGCTAATGGTAATAATAACGACATTGCTAATGGTAATGCTAACGGTAATTGTCATGCTAATGGTAATGCTCGCGTAGCCTATCTTGTGTTTAGTTTTTTTATCTCCTATGCTAAAGTTGAAGTGATTCTTCTTCAATGTGCTGCGTTTCTTCAGGACATAATCGGTCATGTCTCTCCACAACTTCTTATCTAGTGTAGCTTTTACCAGTTTTTCTCCCTTTGGTAATTCTCCCGCCACACTTTCCGCCATCCATTCACACAATCTCGTCAAGTAAATATGTTGCTGCCTTCCGTTTTCTCTCTGGACCTCAATACGCCACGCGAGGTCTAAGTTTTCTAAGCCCTCTATCATCATTATATGTGCAAGGAATTTCAGCTTTTCTTTTCCTGATTCTGAGAAGAAGTTTTCTTTTTGTTTCCATTCTCTTTAAGACTTCTTTGCTGCTTACCCGCTCTGTCCATTCCATTTTCAGTATAATTGTAGTGAACCACATTTCTGTTACCTCACTTGTTTTTCTTCATTCATAGAGAGATTGTCCAACACTCACTGCCATATAAGAGGATGGGGTATCCTATATCAATCCAGTCCTCGTTTTCTTTGATTCTAACGAAATTGTTTCGTTTCTCAACACCTTGCTTAGCTTTCGGAATGTCAATTTCGTTAGTCCAGTGCGTGTTCGGATCTCGGTGTCACATTTTCCATCTACTTTTAACTCGCTTTACAGATATTTAACATTTTGCACCTCCTTGACGTTTATATCTCCAATTCATAATTCGCATCTTGGGCTTTTTTCTTTTGCTGATGGCCATACTTTCTGTCTTCTTGTTGGGGATGGTTAGTCGTTTTTTCTCGCTTTCTTCTACCACCCTATCCAGGTGGTCCTGTAGTTTTCTTTTTGAGTCGACCATTAATACAATGCCATCTGTGTATATTATATTGCTACCAATTTGAATTTATTAATTTTATGCTCTGAATTTTAGGATATATTTAGGTTATATGCCTTCACTCTTCTTATTCAAATTCCAGGTCATAATTTCTGTTTTGGAAATGGTGAAAATGTTTGTTTTGGTTTTGTTTTTTGTTCAAGGTAATTGTTATACCAAATACGAACATCTGTCATCAGCATAGGCCTCCCCTCTATTGTCTGTTCACTGAACTCTATAGGCAAAAGAAACATCAGTCTACACACAAAAAATGTATCTGAAGTGAAACAAAATAATTAGTTCGGAAAAAAATGAAATATCTTTGATAAAAGGTGGCAGATTGTTGAATGGTAATTTCATATGAGGCACGAATAAAATCGGATTCTCTTCAACTCCGATAATTTTTTTTTCTGTTTCTTTCCTTTTTTTATTCTTACTTTTTTCTACTACCCCCATTTTCGAAGTCAAGAAATTAACAGATATTTTTTTAAAATACCTTAGAGGCAATTTTTAATAAAGACAGACGAATAAAAACGGAATTGCAAAATAGCAACTCCAAAATTCTCCTCAAAGAAAAAAATATTCTATTCATGAAAACACTTAGCTAATGAAGAAATCGGAAAAGGAAGAAAAAAATCAAATAAAAAATAAAACTTTGAGTTAAAAATTATAAACGCATATCGTAAAAAAAGAAAAAAATATTTGCAGGAAGAAAAGTAAAAACCTACGTTTTTTAAAGCGATAAAAGAAAAATTTCCTTTAAAAATAAGGAAAGGAAAGAAAGAAAACTTTCTTCTAACAAATGCGTTGAGTGTGTGATGTAAAGGGTTAATTCTGATGACAGCAAATCAAGAAGAAAATCTAAGTCGGGGAGGAGAGAAAATTTAAGAACTAAGAAAAGGAACAATGGAAAGAAAGAAGAAAAGAAACAAAGATACACATTGTACTTTTTAAAAGCATTACATGAAGAAAAAGAACTCGAGCAAAAAGAAAAGTACCATTAAAAAGATAAAATCTAAAATACGTGTGCAATCGAAACATCAAAATGTAATTCTCAGCTTGAAGACATTTTTTAAAAAGAAGAAAAAAAAACAGGTTTTAAAAGAGATAATAAAGACGCCAAGGCATGAACCAGCCTTTCCCACAACTTTCTATGTTCGCTCCTAATCAAATGTTGTAACAGGCACTGAGAATTCGTAATCTTATACCCACAATTTTCAGTTTTCTCATCCATCTTTCCAGAATTAAGCAATGTTGATATCAAATCTTCATAACAATGAGAATAAGATTTTAAAAAATAAACATCTCTTGCTTGCGAATCAAAACAGATGAACAACATTAAGGAAGATTTTAAAAGACAAACGAAAACATGAGGCGCGGAAGAAGAAAAAAATAATGATTGTACAAGAATCAATCAGTAAAGACAGAGGAATTAGAAATGTGCTCAGATCTAATGTTTGACAAAGTAAAAATTGATTTTTCCAAACATGCAGAATGTGGTCGAGAAAACTGATGGGCACTTTACAGTAAAACATGAAAGAAAGAGAAAAAAAATTGGAATTTGAATATTTGAAAAATTATCTTAGAAATAAAGCGGAAAGCCAAAAGAAAACAAAATATAAAAAGCGCTTAAATTATAAAATAACAAATACGTCACTGTCCTAAATGAAGACAGGAGAGACGTGTTAAGAAGTGGGGAAATGTAAAAAGATGCCTTGAAGCTTAATTTCCATAACTTGTTTTCAGATTTTATTAGGTTCTTTTGTTTTCATTTTTGATTGGATCTTATCTCGCTTTTACCATTTTCTCTGACACTCTTTACAGTCTTTCTGTAACGTTTTTCCCTTTTTTTTATCAGATTCTCCTTCTCTTTCCTTACTCTCCTTTCGAAAAAGTTTATTTTCTTCTCTCTGATTTCACGCTTCTGTTATTGGGGACGCCTAATGTTGTTCTCTCATCAGACTTCTTTTATGTGATGTGCCCCATCCATATGTGAGCTTACAGTCACATAATGTTGAAACACCGCTTCCCGTACGATCACAAAGTTAAGCAACATTGGGTCTGGTCAGTAACTAGATGGGTGATCGCTTGGGGAAATCAGTATGCTTTAAACTTGTATTTATGTGTGGTGTAATGGGTAAATATCCTTCAGTCGTATTAACATTATGGCTTTGCTATGGGCGAAATAAATAAGAAAACGCCATTTTTATTCTTTGTATTGATTTACTCAAATGTTTATTTGCTTTATTGAATGGTATCCCCGTTTTTCTTTTATATTATCTTTAGGCACTTTCCTATTAATTGTATAATTCCATCAGTCCAAAACGTTTCACCTTTCTGAACAAACAACTCTTCAAAGTTCTGTATCTCCGATATGAATCAGTTATAAGTTGTTTCAAAAACGAAGTATATTCGTGACAAATCGTACACAGAGAAGAAGCGACAAACATGATCAGACTACAGCAAATGGTTTGAACATCTGATTTACATTTTAGAAGTATCTTCCACCTCTTATAAATTTGATTATTCTCAAAGAATTTATATTTTCCAGCAATTGCTGTAACCACTCCATATATCGCATAGATCTTGATTTGGGCCTGAATCATATTTTTACCTTAAAAACAATTATGTCTAAAATGTGGCTAATTTTTTCATCGTCAATGTTACAAATGTTAAATAAAAATATTTAAATATGGAAATTTTTAAATACATGCATATATAAGGATTCAATTTTAAATGCATGCTTATATAAGGTGTGAATTTTAAATGCACGCTTATATAAGGAGTCAATTTTAAATGCATGCTTATATAAGGTGTGAATTTTAAATGCATGCTTATATAAGGTGTCAATCTTAAATGCATGCTTATATAAGGTGTCAATCTTAAATGCATGCTTATATAAGGAGTCAATTTTAAATGCATGCTTATATAAGGTGTCAATTTTAAATGCATGCTTATATAAGGTGTCAATTTTAAATGCATGCTTATATAAGGAGTCAATTTTAAATGCAATTAAGTTTTTAAATGCATGCTTATATAAGGAGTCAATTTTAAATGTCATATAAGGTGTCAATTTTAAATGCATGCTTATATAAGGAGTCAATTTTAAATGCATGCTTATATACGGAGTCAATTTTAAATGCATGCTTATATAAGGTGTCAATTTTAAATGCATGCTTATATAAGGTGTCAATTTTAAATGCATGCTTATATAAGGTGTCAATTTTAAATGCATATAAGCTTTTATATAATACGGAGTCAATTTTAAATGCATGCTTATATAAGGTGTCAATTTTAAATGCATGCAATTTTAAATGCATGCTTATATAAGGTGTCAATTTTAAATGCATGCTTATATAAGGTGTCAATCTTAAATGCATGCTTATATAAAGAGTCAATTTTAAATTTTTTTAAATGCATGCTTATATAAGGTGTCAATTTTAAATGCATGTCCCATAAGGTGTCAATCTTAAATGCATGCTTATATAAGGTGTCTTAAATATGCTTTATATAAGAGTCAATTTTAAATGCATGCGGTGTTGCTTATAAAGAGTCAATTTAAATGCGATATAAGTTCAATTTTAAATGCATGCTTATATAAGGAGTCAATTTTAAATGCATGCTTATATAAGGTGTCAATTTTAAATGCATGCTTATATAAGGAGTCAATTTTAAATGCATGCTTATATAAGGTGTCAATTTTAAATGCATGCTTATATAAGGAGTCAATTTTAAATGCATATATAAGGTGTCAATTTTAAATGCATGCTTATATGAGGAGTTTTAAATGCCTTCTTTTAAATGCATGCTTATATAAGGTGTCAATCTTAAATGCATGCTTATATAAGAGTTTTTAAATGCCATCAAAAATTCTATATAAGAATTTTAAATTCTGGTGTCAATTTTAAATGCATGCTTATATAAGGAGTCAATTTTAAATGCATGTTATATAAGGTCAATTTTAAATGGGATAAAAGTCAATTTTAAATGCATGCTCAATTTTAAATGCATGCTTATATAAGGAGTCAATTTTAAATGCATGCTTATATAAGGTGTCAATTTTAATGCATGCTTATATAAGGAGTCAATTTTAAATGCATGCTTATATAAGGTGTCAATTTTAAATGCATGCTTATATACGGAGTCAACCGTTGTGATTATCGAGTTAATGCAAACGATCATTTTCTTACTGCATAGTATGTGCTTCGCTAGGGTTAGATACTGTTATGAATTCAGAGTTTTCCTTCTCCTAGACCGGTTGCCATCCAAATTCTATAGATTTTATTCTGTCCTGCTATTGACCCGTAGATGGTCGGGAGAAGAAATAGATTCACACCTTTCCCAAGGGTATTAGCACGTAAGTGAATGTAGTCACACTACAATGAAAACGATCTTTTTTAATGAACGAATAGGCTACCCAGCACGTCTAATGCCATTTTTAGAGACATTTTTTGGTTAAGCAAGATTGGGTATTGATGTTTTGGATGGGTAGTTAATTTTTATTTATGGATTGGTATGTTTCATTTTTATATATATTCCTATTTTTTCCATTAACTTTTCTGGTTAATTATATTTTTGTGCGTTGGATACACCATTGTGCAAATTAATTGAAACAAAACGAATAATTCCTTTATTCTTTACTCTTTTTTTTTTCGTATGTTCCCAATGAACCATAACCCAGTACGCATGTTAGGATTTCGTATGTCCATTCCACGAAACCGTACATTTCCAATTGGTCTAAAACTGAATGTATGGTGAAAGAAAGGAAACTAAAGGGTTTGTTTCAATTAATTTGCACAATAGTTTACATTAGTAGACATGCGAAAATTACAAATTAAAAATATCAATCATTCACCTCAAATTCAAAAACTAATTTCTCTGAAGGCAGACTGGATTCAGAAGCGCACCCCAAAGTTATGGTATATATCGCACATTAATACTCGATAGAAATAAAAAGATTACCCTCAAGACCTCCACACATAGGTATATCAATTGGATTCATTATTGTGAAAGTATGAATTAATATTACATTCACTATAGTCTCATTGTTTTATAAATGTCAAATACTAACGACACAAATTGTCTACCCTTTTTATTCGAGTTCACCGCAAGAAAGGTAGTAAAGCCACTAAGACACAAGTGGTTACTGGGTGTGGAAGAATTAGAAATAATGACATAACTAACGAGAGAGATCATAGGAGTAAATCAGGTGGAGAGTAGATATGTGACACTATTGCGACACTGGTAGGATGAAATTAGGATTAATAAGGTTTATGCGAAAACACGTATAGAAATTGGAGAACTGGAAGGGGTAAAAACGTTAAAAACGTTTAGAGAAAAACAGAAATTGAAAAATGAAGCGACAAAAAAGAGTTTCCATGCCAGTCTATGGTGCTTTAATTTGCTCACCGGTAAGGCTTGCCATTGCCTTCGTGGAACCTTACAATTTTCGTACGCTTCCTTGGAGTAACGTCCATTGCAGACAATATCCGTAGGACAACTAATCGACAGTCGATGCAATAGTGTTTGGGCGTGATGAAAATCTGATGCAATCACAGATGACGCAATAGTTTTCAGGTCCAAGCAAATTTCATCATACACCCCGAAAATAGATTCATATTATTACACACCAATCCAACTGCCCTAATTTGAAGAAAAAAATAGGTCTGATGGTAGGGAAAAGAAACTAAAGCGGTTGTTTCAATTAATTTACTGATGAGTTTTATGACTAACATTGAATTTGTATTGACGATAATTCTTTTTCTATGGCTGGTATGAATCTTTATGGTTGGTGATAATTTTCATCGCGTTGGACGAGAATTTACAAAGAAGCGAATGATTTTTATAGCATGAAAAGAATTTGCATGATTCGAACATTTATAGTTCATTATTAATGTGTTTGGTTGGTGGTGTTTTGTATGCTTGTCTATGATTTTTTTTTTTTGTGAATGTTTTTTTTTTATGATTGGTCATCAACTTGTATGGTTTGAAGTTTTTTAAATTTTTAGACGCGAATATCTGCGGTTTGGGTTATTTTCTTGATACGTGTAACAAATATAATAGCTTGGGAAATTTGAGAATATTGGACATTACTTTTACTAGTTACGGATGATTTATGGGATTGAGTATATATTTGTATGGTAGGTAATTTTTTTTACATCGTTACATATGAATTTTCGCATTTAGAAATAATTTAGGCTTGGGTATGAACTTCTTTTGTTGTGAAGATTTTTTATTTTGGGTTATAAATTCACATAGTTTGAAATGTCGTTAGGAATTTATATCTTGGGGATTCTTTTTTTTTGGCTAAAAAATACTAAAAGTAAATACCCCAAAAGGAAACGCTCACCGAGCGTTTATTTTGGGGGTGTTTTTTTATGCTTGTTAATGAATGTGTATGATTGAGAACTAATTTATGTAATTTTCAAAATGTTTTTGTTTTTTTGTTTTTTTTTTTAATAATTAAGCATGAACTCGTAAGATTGAATATTTCTTTACGCTTGGCAATGGATTTATTTGAGTTGGTTTTTATGTATAATAAACGAAGTGAGTATTTCGCCATTTACCAGATGTTTTCTAAATTGTGCTGTTTGAATATTTCCACCAATGACCAGATCTCTAACCCCTCTATTACGTCCAGCCAATATAGCTCTACATTCATCAATATAAATTGCTATAGAGAAGTTAGTTTTCACATACCGTAATTCCCCATATATAATACGCATTTTTTCTAAAAAAAAAATAATAAGCAGGATCAGGGGTGCGTATTATGCATAGCTACAACAAACTTTTCCGTAAAATAAGATAAGAATTATCATAAAACTAAATTAGAATAATATTATAAGTGTAGAGAAACGTTAGCCGTAAAGAAATTGGAGAGGTACAGTTTATAGGGTTTGATTACCAAACAAGGGATTCGGAATATGTATGAGCAGAAGCGTTTTCCCACACTTTCAGCACAATTTTTAAAATGATATTACCTGATATAAATATAGATTTTTAATAAAACAAAAATATTACCCGGAAAAAATAATTGTCGGCATTAAATAAACCATTGAGGTTGATATGACGTAAAACAAACTAAACCAAACCAAATTCCAAAAGTTTATTATAAGAGTGGACTCGAGAAAGATCTTTTTCCCTGAGAATTGCTTGAAGAGGAAGTTTTAAACCGACAGATGAATTTATTTTTTCGGTTAATGAATGTCGACTCTTTCCATATAAGGGAACACTTAATTGTTCTATTATTATTATAATCACACAATAACATTGTTTTCTTTTTTATATTGCAATATTGTAATCTTTCTTGCCAGTAATAATAATATTCATATATCTGAAATTAAAAACGAAGTAATGATAACAATACGATTATTTACATACGAATTGATCAATTTTTGTTGTTATTTGTCCTTTTAATTTTTGAAATCTCTTTTGACATCGTCCTTCAAGAGAGTTATCTTTTCTTGATCGCAATTTTCAAATATGTGTTATTATCACTGAATAATCTCACATTATATTGTTCTTTATTTTTAGATTATTCTCTTTCATACGAATAATAATCTTCCTTTATTTAAATTTAAATATCAGTAACAATGCTATTATTTGCATATATTTATTTTGAATTTGCATAATAAAATCTTACGCTACTAAATAAAGAGCTGTAAATATTTTTAATGAAAAATATTAAAAGCTGAAATGTAAAAGATTCACTTATCACATTTCATGAAAAAATTACTTTGAAATTTCTATGTGAACTCGGCGACTCCCTTTATAAATTCTGACATAGAGCGACGTCATGAGGTGACATTCTTTTGAGTCAGTCGTTCTAGATTGTCTGACATTTTGCACGTGGTTTTTGTGATATTCACATTTCTAGATTTTTGCGATGGCTGATAAAAAAAAACGAACCGAAAGTGTGATTGCATTTTTCTTTTTTCTTTTGGGTGGAAAACTTCTACTGAAACTGTTGCAATACATCTAGAAGCTTTTTCAAAAGAAAGCAGCTTTAGGAAAAACACAATTACACTTGATGTATTCACTTTTAAGTTGTGCTGAAATATCAAAAAGAACCAGTCATGATCTGACTGATATATAACAAATCGAAATGACAAAAATATTGAAATAATTGGTTGGGCAATCAAGGAAGATCTTATTCGGACGACTGATGAGGTATGTGAGTATATGTTCGGTTTTGGTACTGATTCCATTGAGTGAAAAAGAAATTCGATTCCACACTTTAATCATAGATGATAAAATAATCGTATGAATGTAATCTACAATTTGAGAAGGCAAGCTCCGAATGACCCAGACTTTCTGTCAAGGCTTATTACCAACGTTGAGTATTTGGTGTAATATTGATGTTCCGGAGACAAACACAAAACAAACAACAATCCAACAGAAAATGACTAATTGTAATTGACTAGAACCAAAGTTACTTTAAGTGACTATGACACATTGATTGGTTTTGTTTTATACGTAGAGGATCGTGTATAAGATAGATCTACATGAACAGAAAGTGAACTCTTTTTCTCATTACGAGCCTTTATCCATTTGCACATCTGCAATATTTTGCAAATCAAATGAACGTACACGAATAGCATAGATTATGTGTTGAAATGCAGACAAAAATAATGTACCAAATAATATCTTTAAATCGAAACCAAATCAGAAATTTTCTGATCTTTGAGTTACAGTTACAACCCTAACCACATTGATCTGAATAAACTAGAAGAAATAGAGTCTACACCCTTTTGTGCAAATTAATTGAAACAAAACGAACAATTCCGTCATTATTTACTTTTTTCGCATTTTCCCAATGAAACATGACCCAGTGCACATGTTGGTACTTCGTATGTCCATTCCTCGAAGTCGTTCCTTGCAGATTGACCACAGGTTGTTGACTGGATTTAAATCAGGAGAGTTTCCGCGCCAATTTATAGTACTTTGATTTTCTCACTGATAAGGCTTGCCAGCGTGTTCATGCAGCGAATTTGCATATCGCTCTGTCAGAAAATTGTATATCTGCTACGTTCCCTTAATAGCTATAAATAACATCAAGAGAAATAATTATCGTCTATTAGAAATCGTCTTCCAAACCGCCTTCCTCAAATGAGGTCCAATAAATCTAATTTTTCCTAGACTATCCGCTGCGTTGAATGCGAAGAGATGGGCAATGACAAGTTACGCATTCCAAAACGATATTACTAAAGGAAAACAGCGACCCTGTTTACATCCTCCATCATCACACGCACCGCCCATTCTGAGACGAATGTGCTGTTAATTAGGTCGGCTATGCTTATGACATAGGTATTCATAGGTGGGATAATAATGATATTGAACAACAAAAATCAACATCCTTTACGAAGGATTCATGATAGACATTTCCAAAATATAAATTATGATCTGAAATTGGAATGAAAGCAGTGATGTCACCTTCCCTGAATCAATCATAAAAAAGAAAAGCGTTTCAATAAATAGAACTTAAGACAAACATTTACAAAAAAGAAACTAAGATTTAGAATTGGAATGGAAACAGTGACAACATCCATCTGGAATCCATTATAAAAATTCAAGAGGAGGAATTAATAAATACTAAACCTTTCAAATACCTCGGTGTATAACAAAGATATAATAAACAAAATTAGAGGAGAAACGGAAACTAAACTAGAAGTAGTTTTAGCCAAAACTGTAAATTACTACAAAACCAAATCATGAACCTAATGTTGTTAAATAAACTTGTCATTTCGAAATGCCATGCATGATGCCAAACTTTTTCAGATATACCTGAACTGTCAGCTGTATACAACCGCTTTCTCAAATCCATGATTAAAAATGGCTTCGAACGGGGGAAGCGTTTATGTCTCAACATGTCTAAACTTCATCGAACCTCGTGGAGTGGTTCTACGGAATTACAAAGATAAGAACTATAGCCAGATAATAGAAGCCACATCACTCGAGGACTTTTAACAATAGCAAAAACTAAAATAGATATCAAATGTAATTCCACAGAAATAATAATGACATATTTCCCTGGAATAAAGAAAACAGTGTCAGCCTACAACGATAAATAAATAAAAAACATTTTAAAGAATTATGAAAACTGCATTAGCCTATAACAAGCATAACGTGTCTGGCCATACGTTTCACCTATATGGTCTAGAAGTTCTATATCAAGACCTTTTCGGACATTTCTTTCTAGTTTATCTTTCTCAATCCGAGAACTTTGAAAAGCAATCTTTACATCATAAACCTTCTTCTGCCAGGTTCTACGATCATTTACTGGAAAGTCTCAATCATATGTACTGATGTTTCCAAGGTTCACTGATTTTTTTACTTATTTCAATTGAGCACTGTTGAGTGATAAGCTAATTCTATAAACAGCAGCCACCTGCGCTAATGCAAAGCTCTTCAGTAAAATGAATGGAGCACTCTTGCTGATCAGTATTTGTTTACATTTAAATTCAGTTGGGTTTCGGATGTCTAGTCGTACTGAGGAGCTGTGATACAGCGAAACAGTACATTCTGCGAATGCTATATATATATATATATATATATATATATATATATATATATATATATATATATATGGCGTTACTTTGGCTTATAGGTTGGTTGACCACAAACCTATATATATATTGCTTATCTCAAACACTCCAGTTGATTAATGTTTTCTATTGTGGCCCTATCATTTATTATTCAAACTCTTTTAACAACAACAATAAAGAAACTCGTCTTATATTCAATACATACATACTTATATACATACTTTTACATGTTTTTCAACAAATGTGTACGTGTTTTGTATATGTATTTTGTGGATGCGTGTGTACGAGTGTAGAAAGATTTTTTTTTACCCACTCCTTTGTCGTGTTCGGATTGTCTGTCAACGAAATGAATTCCGAGATATTTTCATCTGATTCCGCAGTTAACATGGATTGACGATACACGCATCGAATAAATGTCTCTTCTTATAATTGATCGACAGAACCACAAAACGGCTGCAATTCTTATTTACCCGTCAAAAATACTGAATAAATAAATATCTAAATGCATAAATAAATACAAAAAAGGTTTTCATTTGCATTTACATTGACAGAAAGATGTCCCACCGGCGAAATAGGCCGACTATTGTGCGTCAGGCAAAGAAAAGACGATAATTATACAAGAGACAACCAAATTTATGTTCGTTCTTTCGCTTCCCACAATGCACTTGATTTCGTTATGATAAATACTCATTAATATTCCTTTTTGTGGGGGATATCTCAGATTTTACAAGCTGCAAATTTTCGGTTCTCTGAAATTTATTAGGCACAGTCAAAAATAACATAGGATACGACAAGTTAACTTTTATAATCTGAAATTAAATTTTAAATATGTTGTACGAGAAAGAATGGAGAGATTATGCGATTGATATTTTTGAAAATTGCTTTGTTACGATTTTGTTAATAAATTTTCTGTTGCTGCTGAGGAATGTATTTTTTTCTTCTGCTAAACGTCGTTATTTTGATTTTGATTTTTCTTAATTCAAAATTATATCAAAAATATAACCTGACAGAGATGGTTACACATAAGGAGATGCATAAATATTCTCAGTCAAACATAAACTTTGCATTCGCACCGGAAGCTCCAATACAAACATTTCAGGGTATTTGGGTGTCTATCTGAGGACAGTTCAGAGAATTCAGAAAGAGTTAGATCAGCCTAACAGTGATTACAAATGGGTTTGGAGTAATCACTAGTAATGGCGAGGTTATGACTCCATTCATTTTTCTCACATGGCCTCAGTCTTAACATGGAGGCCTACATCAGTTACCTTAAGGAGGTAGTGCTGCCCTGGGTCAAGAGGATGGCTGCTGGAAGACCCTATGCCTGGCAACAGCACACTGCACCATGTCATACAAGCAGGAGAACCGAGTCATGGCTGCCACACAAATTTTGTGACCACATCACTCCTTACATCTGACCAACTAACTTCTCAAACTGCAACCCCTTGATTATTATGTGGGGAGGGGGACCTGAGCGAGAGACCAACAAAACTCCTTGTTAAATGAAAGATGAACCGAAGGCAAGGGTTATGGCAGCATTCGCCAAGTTAAACAAGGAGACCGCCCAGAAGATTTGCAGGTGATTCCGAAGTCGTTTGGAGGCCGTGGTTGACGACAATGTCGATTTTATTGAATAAATTTACTCGTTACTTATTTCAAAATATTTTTCTGTCATTTTGGTAAATATATCTATTAAAATAAGATGTCTGTTATTTTCACTTTTGCGTAATTTAGACGGCAATTCATCCATCGCACCATGTATGTGTTTTTATATATATATATATATATATATATATATATATATATATATATATATATATATATATATGAGTGTGTGTGTGTGTGTTTATGTGTGTGTGTGTGTGTGTGTGTGTGCGTGTGTGTGCGTGTTGCGCACCGATGGATTACATTTACTCCAGCGGCAGAAGACAAAAACAAACGTTGTAGGTCGAACTTTTTTAAATAAGTTCCTTTTGACTTCCCTTTCCTCCAGAGAGAAGGATTAACATTCTTTCTGTGCCCACTCGAACCCGTCTATCTCTTATCAAAATATAAAGTTATATATGAATCCTGAAACGCCTACTGTAGTACAATGATTAGTAAATCCTTGTCGCAAGCTATGATTTTATCTCAGAATAAACTCAACGTAAGATTTCTTTTTTTGCAATCAAGATTGTTGCTGATCTGTCAGACATCGGTTATTAGCGCTTCAAGAGGGAATATTGCCCCCACCCCATTAACTCCCATGGCCCTGTGACTTAAATCGCTTTATTTTACAGTTTCTGTGTGAATAGGTGTTGTCAGTATTTCCAATGTTTATATTTCGACTATTGTCCTCATCTTTGTTGTCAAAAAAAGAATACCCGCTCGGCCCGGTGGCTAGGATCAAAGTGTAGTATCTGCGCTTTGTGAGCTGTCGAGCCGGGTGTCTGTCGAACTCTCTGCTTGCAGAGAAGAACCCGGACGAAGCTCAGCCGAAGGGGTTTCGTTCGGGGAGGTTGACGGAACTAGCCCGCTTGGACGGGTTTAGATGGGTTTTATTTTTGGCTGGGCCTACGGGCTCGGACATACCCACATTAAAAAGGCCTTGTGCCACATTCAATTCCTGTGGGTGAATTGATAAATACCATCTTTGTTGTCATTATCACCACGTTTCAGCCGTTCAGCCCTACAGCCTTCAGCTGGTTTATTTCAATATGTGGAACCTAAATTCTGAACTGAACTCTTTATTTAATCTACAGTTACAGACTGTTCCTATTCCACTGCTTTTGTCTAGGGATATTGTCTACTTTTTTTTATTTAGCACTGTTCAATTATTGCTCGCCCATTTCCACTGAGTGCAAGTACACACTGCCCGACCCAAGGACTGAACTCATAGCCATTGTGTCATCAAGTTCACAAACCAATGCTTTTATCCACTAGGCATTTTTGCTGTAGCAAAAATGGAACCTTCAGCAGTTGCAACCTAATCAGCAGGCAAGTTACTGCATGCAGTGGGACAGTTCAGAAACCCATATAGGAAGACCGGAGGCACAACGGCTGAATTACCAACAACAAAGTTGACGAGTAGTCCGAATGTAAATAATTATTTTAGTTATTCATATTAATAGATTCGATATCAAGCTTTCTTCACTTGGAAGAGTATTGTGATGCAATCTTACTCTCCCTTTTTCATACAAAGACTTTTTTGTAAATAATATGGTCCTTACCCTTTTCATGTTGAATGAATGTGAGGCTTATCATCATCTTCATCTTCATCTTCTACTACATGAACAGATGTAGTCATAGGTTACTCCGCGGCTGAGCACCTGACCAGCTCCCTCCATATGTCTCGGGTGCGTTCTAATGTCCGATTCTCCATAAATGATTTCCTAATTCATTCAAAAACTTTGTCTGCTCACTTTTCGTTCTCTCTGTTTACAGTGAAACCTTGTAGGATGATAGTGGAAGGATTAGTGGTTCTTAAGGCGTGTCCATACAATTTCAACTTTTTCTTCTAGATGAGGCTTTCAAAAGGGATTGTTTCTTGTGGGATGGTGTCTCGGATTGATTCACTTTTGATACGCTCTATCTTAGAGACACCTGAGATTATTCTGAAGAATCTCATTTCTAATGCTTAGATTCTTAGCTGCAATTCTTCTGTTAATGTGCAAGATTCGTTAGCATACAGAAAGATTGTGACGGTCAATGTACGCAAAATTCTACTCTTTAAGGCCTGCGTCCTTGTCATTCCACATGGTTCTAAATTCTGTGACAGCTGCCATTGTTATTGCTGCTCTTGAAATGATTTCGATTCTAATGCCTTCTTCGATGATAATCGAACCGAGATACTAAGAATTGACAAATTACTTTAAGTTCCTGATCATCAACTTTTATCTTGTTTGAGTGATGCTTATAGATTAGATTTTATATGTATTTACTGTAAATTCATTCTTTTTCTCTGATTTTAACCTGAAAATCGATCAATATATATAATTCAAAGTGAACTCTTGAAACGTTAAAACAAAAAATATTTGCGATTCTTCTCAAAGTTAAAACAAATGTCCATCAAACTACGGACATTTGTTTTTCCTTTTTATTAAAATTATCATAACAGAATGCGGATATTATCCACCATCTTTCTTCTGCATATGACGAAGACATTTTAAAGACGTCTTAAATAAAAATACACTTCATAAAAAATATTTACCTCTTGAAAAGCGGGAAGAGATTGTAGGAATGCAAAAGAGAAAATTAATTTTTGTAAATGTAGTTGATTGTGTCGACTTTCACTTCATTTAAAAGAAAAAAAATATTAAAAAGAAGTTTAACTCTCCTCGATAATACAAATAACGAAATTGTTAGTTTCCTGAATTGAATATTTTAACAGTATGATTATTCTTGAAGTATACAATGTACAATGGCTTTATAACTTCGTAATACACAATTGTATTGATAATAATAGATGTTTCCATATTTTTTAAATATTAGACATTTATTGACGAGCAATTTTGCGGTTGCTTGAAGTTTATAGAATATTTCTATTAAAACAATTTTTCTCAATACCATAAACTTTTATAGCTCTTTCCAGTATTGATGAAATGTTCCTTCCTAACTATTTATTTTAAGCAGTGTGTAATGTCAACATCATGATTATGCCATTATTTTCTCTTGTTTGTTTGTGATTCTGTTATTTCGTTATGAAAGTCTCGATCTGTCAATTTAACAACGTCACTCTAACAACTGTCTATATTTCTAAGATTAGCTGTTGTAACTAGTTACAGTATTTATATTATTCGCACTGTTTTCCTAATCTTTATTGTCATATTCATGACGTTTCGGCCGTTGTACGCTCCGGCCTTCTTCATATATTGAACTCCAGACTCTTTGAGTTATGTCACTTTTTGGATTATTCAACCAAGACTTCCTAAGGAATCCGAGCAAGGCCACAAGGATTTCCTAAGCCGGCCAATCATAGACATGAATACAATATGAGAACCAGTAATACAAATAGCTAGAGAAAAACTACAATAACAAAAATTCTAATATGAGCTTACTTAAAAATGATTCTAAGACATTTGGTTTCTAACTCACAAAAATTAATTCAACGATGTCTCCATACATGGCCTAGTAAATAAAGGCGTTGGTCGAAGTAATCCAAAAAGTGGTAGACAAAGAGTTGTGAGTTCAATACCCTGTCACAGTAGAGGTGAACAACCACTTGGAGAGTTGAGTTACTAAAGGGAATTAACAGGAAATATGATGGTATGGCATCTGGAACTGGAACAATCTACCCCTGTAGACTAAATAAAACGTTCAGTTCGAAATTCCAGCGTATTTCACTTGAAGAAGGCCGGATCGTACAGCGACTGAAACGTCGTTAATATGACAATGAAGATGAGGCTAACAGTCCGAAAAATGTAAATAGAGTAAATATCCCTGTAGTTTTAGCTGTGTAGCAGCCTGCGGAATAATTCCCAAGCAATCCTATATTCAATGGCTTTTGCTAAATTTGGTACAACTGATCCATAATCAGATTTGAAATGGTTAGGATTTACTACTTTCACATGCTGAAGGTTCATGATCAATTCCGGGTTTGTGCCATCGTTTCTTTCATTCCAATTCCAGATAATGCCGTTCCATTTCGACCAGATAACCAACATCACTTTCTTTGAATGCCGAACGGCTTCTGGAGTGCTTAACGGTATCTCTATTCATTTTCGTCATGACACCTTTCGCTTCACATTGTTCTAAGCAATCTATTGTTCATCGCGTGTGATTGTTCTTCTAAAAATGGGTCGATTAATTTTGAAAAAAAAATGCAGTTGTAAGTGCGATTTTTTTTATTTTTCCGTTAAGTGATAAGACCCATAAAATTCCTAGATATTCATGTACCCAAGTCTTTACAACGCTCATATTGGATGTATCGATTATCCCAGCGATGTACACGGGCGTGTTACCTGGATTATTGTTAATCAGCTTTTCGGTTCCGTCGTCATCATCAACTATAGATCGATCGGAATGTTTTCGATCTATCAGTTTATAATTTGCACTTCAAAACCTATCCACCCTCTTACGAAGAGTACTTCCAGCTATGGTACCATTGCCATAAACGACACACCTTTTTGCTGTTTGTAACAACCGTTGTCTTATATCCGACATTAAAAGAACATGAAATGATGTAAATGCATCCCATTTTCCTCCATTTCCTCCATTTAACATTCTAAAATTCCAAATCGACACACGAATCGTCTAGAAAAGCGAATTCAAATGTCACCTTTCAGAATATGTATCTACGTAATAAATTTCAGTCGCGAATGCAACGAGATGACTTGTTTAAAAACCACTTATTGAAAGATGCTACGAAATTTTGTCGCAATCCAATAGATACCTTCACAATATAATATAATTACTGTATCTATGTTTGAGATGAGGTATTATGATTACTTGTATTATTTACATTATTCGAACTGTTATCATCATCTTCATTGCCATACTCACAACGTTTCGGCTGTTGTACGCTCCGATATTCCCCAGTACATATGATCCAGTAAATAAAGACTTTGTTTAGATCCAGTGACTAGAGTCGTGAGTTCAATACTAGGCAACAGCAGCGGTGTAACAAACCTTGGAAAGTTGCGTTAAAGTGAAATAACTGAGACATCCCGAACTAGAACAATCTACCCCAGTGGATTAAATACAGGATTCATTCGAAATTCCAGTCACCTGAAGATGACCGGAGCGTTCAAAGGCTGAAACGTTCCGAATATGGCAATGAAGATGAGGATAACAGTCCGAATAATGTAAATAATACAAGTAATAATATAATAACACATGCTACTCAAAAACATTTCGTTACTTTTTAGATATAACCTTTCCTGTTTAGGTCAAAGTTCTGGTCCCAATTCTAGTGGCTTTTGTTTATTCCGTATTTTTTTTTTTTTTTTTTCCCATGGAATTATTTTCATTCCGCTTCGACTTGACCTTGAATATCTGTAAACATGTTCACAAACAACATATTATAGAGATTTCGTCCAAGCGGTGAATTTTCATTGAAGCTAATATTAACTCTGTTCAAACATTATGTAAATAAGTGCAAATGGTTTTATTAAAATTAAATATTTTTTTGAAATTTTTCAGCGCAGGATATTGCGGGTGGATCAGGAAATTCATTTTCTAATGGATTTTCATCGTTAAATCTTTTCTCTCTACATCATTAAAGTTCCTTTTTTTTTTTCAAGAATATTTTTAATTCCCTGTTCTGTCTAATGGTAGGAATTTTACGAAAGTTAACTTTTATATATTTATATTTTATATATTATTTAAATTAGTTGTTTATCGTGTGTCAATCTCATAAGTTAAAAGAAAACGTGCAATCGGATTTTTCCTTCTAAGCAATGTTTGAAAACGAATAATGTTTATTCTTTGTTCGTTTTAATGATAAAAATTTTCAAAAATTAACTTTTATATATTATTTAAATGGATTTTTATCATAGATGTAATTCTCATAAATAAAAAGAAAACGCCCAGAAACTGATACCAGATTTTTCACTTTTAAGTAATGCTTAAAAAAGTAAAAAATGACAAAATTCGGAATCTATCGAATCCGTAATATTTGTGATTATTAATAAAGACATTTCATATTATCCTTACATAGAATACAATTTTTTTTCATGAACCATGTTCTTTAAATGATATTATTTCGTTTTTAACAATGTTGCTATTAATCAGAGTATACGTATAAGTCCCTGAATATATAAAAAAAACTTATGCAACATTGATTAAAAAATTCAATTTATAACATGGCATCTAAGCTGCGAGATATGATGTGAGACATTTCAAACGAATTCATGGATTTATTTTTAATCCGTTATTTTTATTACTTTAAACGTTATTTTGAGTGGATTTAGTGGATAGACGCCCCGTTTTTATTTCAAACGGTGTGTATTACTATAACGCCTTTCTATAATGCCTCCTACAGCCGTTGGTGTAACCACGTTTAGAGATCTGGGCCTCGGGGTGTTAGCACGACAAGAATAACTCTGCGCTGATCAATGCCGAAACTGATCCAAGCCGGTCGCTTCAATCCACATCAACTCTATTTACGGTGTGTTCTTGATCTCAATACAATGGTAGATAAAAGATCGTAGTATCGAAGCGCTGGTTCAAGCCGTGGAAGGAAATACCTTTAGGACAAAAAATAAGGCAAAAGATTCATAGGATTAATCATCAAATGATTTATATAACTCTTGATACAAAAAATATTAACCCTTCCTGGCACCAATCTCTATAGTGCCACTGAGCCTTTTCTAAACTTCTGAAGGACTTGAGGTCAAAGTTCTTGGAATCAAGAAATCTGGTGGCAACTGACTTGAATTCCAGAGGCACTCGATACGGGTTCTCAGCCAAAGTCTCTGAGCTTCCATAATCATCTGCATATATGTACTTCGGCCCAAAACAGGCGTGGAACTGAATGGTTCTGGGGATTCGGTGATCTACCAATCCTCACATTTAGCCCAATCATTTTGTTCCCTATTTCTACTTTTCAAATTTGGAGAATTATCGATCAGCTTTAGGAGTAATCACAGGGATTGCTCCTCCCTAAACTCCAACCTACTTCACTCCACATCTCGCACCACAGCTCCACACAGGCGGGGCTAAATTCTGCCTCTTTCTCCTTCATTCTCGGTAGTCTAACTCAGCCCACTTCTAAGGGATGACATAACTGACTTTGTGACCAATCAAATTTTTAAAGTGCTTAAGTGAAAGGTTTATTCTCCTCATTAATTTAAATTCTCTGACTCACTTCCACTTCCCTACTATTACTTCTGTCCAGCAAGAACAAAAACCAAACCACTGCTTCTCATTTTAACCTTCCGAGCGATAGAAAAATATTTCCCAATTTGTTTTCGTCAACGAAAATATATTTGTTTACCTAAATTCTCAACATAGAGACATGCTATTCTCCATAACACCGTCTTAGCCAAAACATAAACCAGACTACCCGTTTGTTACGGCGGGGTCGATTTCATAATCCTAACCCTAGCAGCGGGGTTATTCTCTGTTTTCATTTCTCAATTCGTTTTTGACAACGAAAATATGATTCCCGTCTGCTCTTTTTTTTTCACTTCCACATTAGCAGAGAAAATATCTTCCATTCTCTGTATAAATCTCTCCATCTTCCAGTTTATATTTCATTTTGGGCTTAAATCTTTTTTTATGTTTAGAATTAACATTTAACTACCTCACAGCTTCACTGTTACATTAGGTTTATTGGGGTGGGTAATCGAGAAATCTTAATAAAGGAAACCTTCTCTCCGGCACGGTACAAATCTGGGCCCCCACTTTTGTAAGAGTAACCACCGTTTGATTCAGCGTGCTTTAGAACGCTCGGTCACAAGAGCATCACAACTCTGCAGGTGTTTATTTTTCCTTTTAAGGAATGCACAATCCATTGTTAAAATTTATCTCGAAATCTCATATCTGATCAGTTTCGTATCAGAAACGTAAATAAAGCAATTTCTAAAGAATTATTGAATTTATTTTTAATCCAACATGTTTAACAATGTTTTTATCCAACTACCTGTGCACTCAAGAAATAACACCCAATGTTTAAAATAAAAATGGATGCCTATTTCAAATACGGTTATCCAATAAAAATAATATTTAAAGTAATACAAGTTTCGGATTGAATATAAATCCATTAATTCTTTAGAAATTGCTTTCTTTACGCCTCGAATACGAAACTGAGTAGATATGGGCTTTTCGAGAAAATGTGAAGGAAGAAACGTTTTCCTTAAAATGGAAAATAGAGCTCTCCTTAGCCGTGTAGCAAAGCACACCGGATAAAATGGTAGCTTCTCCTACAAAGAGGGAGGCAGCTTCGATCCTATCCGGAGAGCACATTTTCTTTATTAATATTTCTCGAATACGCAGGCCGGTAGACAAAATACAAACTGTTTAAAAAAAAAGACATTCTTTTAAAAATACGAGTATACACTCTAATAGAGATTGTTTTCTTTACGTTCAGAATACAAACGTGAGCAGATATAAGCTATCAAATGGGTGAATGTGTATTCCTTAAAAGGGTAAATAGAACCTTGCCGGTATATCCTTATCAATATAACTATGACCTTCTCAAATGTAGGATCAACAGTCATCTATTCTATATATACCCACGATTTGCTTCCTCCTTTTTCCCCTTACCTTCATGCAATAACCTCATTCAGGTGTCTTCTATCTTGAGTGACTTTTAGGCTTGTATTGGGTAAAAGACCGTTCTTGCTGATATGAGATGTGTTTACTTAAATAGTCAGATTTACACAATCCTTTTAACTCAATTAGGTTAGCATCGCATTAATGGCATCGTCTCCTCACGTTTTTTTTTCTTCTACGTGTCATGTCACTTCAGGAATCATTGCTTTCCACAACTTTCCATTTACTTACTGTTATTATCATTGTTATTATTCATGGATGAGCCGGTGATGTATTGGAATATTCATATTATCATATTTATATATTCATAATATGAAAATCGAAAAGATCAAATTCCAGTCCAGTTCGATATATACACACATGCTACAAAATACCCTTTGGAAATGTATGAATCCATCACTTCTCCCCAGCTATAGGTTAAATAATAGGATAGATTTGTACTTTTAGCCTTGATTGGTAAGAACAGTTCTAAATTCAAAGCCTAACCAGTTCTGCTCAGGGGCCTCGTAGCGTACTACAGGCACTGGTTCCCCGGATATAGTTCTTCTTAAAAATATGGAGAAGCCTTCATCCTTACAATTAAATCAAATGTACGAGTAGTCTGGTTGTTCAATTCGAAGAGCTGATTTGTCAGATTTTCATGCGCCGAAGACGACGGCTAGGTGTTATATCTTATTATTAATCTTGATTTTTTTTTCTGGTGGGTGTGCGAGCAACGCAACGGCAGTAATTTAAATTGGAGAGATTAGTTGAAAATTCCTATCTTTGTAGCACTTAGATTTGGCATTCTGCTATAATTCTCAATTCCTGTTCTGAGATGCATTTACAAGATCTTTAGGCCCATTGCACGCTTATTTAAACCGATTCTCCGGTTTTCAGTATATCATTTATACGTCAAATTATCCAAACCCTAATTCTTCAATATATCTCTAAGAAATTTCAATTCTCTCTTCCTTATTTTAAGTATGATTAACTTTTTACTTTCCCTTTTCCTCAGAACTTCCTCATTACTCATATATTCAGTCTATGGTATTCTCAGTACGCTTCTGTATGAAATTATTTCTATTAGTTCAAGTCTTCATCTGTGAGGAGATTGCCCAGCATTCACTGCCAAAGAGGAGGAGGGCTGATAGTACATCACGGTTCACTACTTTGTTTTTAACGAAATTGTCCTGTTACTTAATACGTTGCTTAGTATTTGAACAGTATATTTCGCTATCCTGTTTCCCCTTCGGATTTCGAGATCACGTTTTCAATCCTCTCTTAAAACAGTGTAGATATTTATTATTTTTCTTTGGTCAACTCCACCTGGTGACAATGATACATTCTGATATTTAGTCCTTTCTTGTTCTACAACACCTAAACCTTTCAAGTTTGATTAAAAGTGTATTTGTCATAATTTCTGGCTATGCGACATACATCGGCGATACAAACGGACCTGCATCGGAGCCATTTATGACTATTCAACAATAATCGTTTTTGATCACTTTTTCCCAGCGTTAAGTTATATATTTCAAGCAGAGAAATAATTGCACATTTCACTTTGCGCGTTTAATCAAACTGAAAAACAACTTTCAGAATACAAATCCGTATTTTTATATTGTTTTCACAGATGAAGAATTAAGGACATTTCATTTAAATTCATCAGACCGACAAATTCAAATTTTGAATTTGTAGGTCTGATGAATTGGATCGTGATTGCAATTCCAATGTAGTAAATTATAACCATGGAATATTAGTGCTTGAGCCTTTTATATTATATTCTTACTCTGTCCTGGACATTGAGTTCTACCTGGATACTATCCTTTTCGTAGTTCATATATATATATATATATATATATATATATATATATATATATATATATTAAAAGATATTTTGTAGGTACAAAATTTAATGATCAGAAATACAAATTGTAAAATTTAATATTACAAGACATATTAAAACAATGTTAAATAATAAAAAAAAAAACACTCAACAAGGGGGGGAGCAACCGGTTTCGCTCCCGCTCATCAGGCTTCCACGGGAGATTCAAAATTAAAACAGAAAGGTACAATCAGAATAGGTGGAAAAAAATTATGTATATATACATATATATATATATATATATATATATATATATATATATATATATATATATATATAATATATAAGAAAAAGAAAAGTACAGTAAGATATATAATCCAGTGTTCTTATTGATATTTTTTTTTTTAAAACAGTGCTCAATGTAAATTTTACAGAGCATAAATATAAATTAACTGATTTAAATATATGTTTTTTTTTCGCTACACAATAATAACCATGTTTCAAAAACTGAAGCTAAAAGCTTCAAATTTAATTATATTATAAATTATATAATTAAATTAAAAGCATTAGTTCTGTTACCTCTTCAAGCGAATTTAGAAATTTTTAAATTTACTGAGTTTTAAACGCACATGTAAATTCATAATTTCCGGTTTCAAACGATACAGAGAAATCAAATCATTCAGATAGAGGGGGTAGCGTGTTCATTTTTATTAACTATTGTTGTATCAATTATGAGTTACGTTCGAAAAAGAGGTTAAGTTTAGGGAGGGTAAGGGTGTATTTTTCATCGAATTCTGACATCCGTTAAACGCATGTCGTCTGTTTTTCTTTTTCTTTTTTTATTTAATGGCAAAAAGTTTTTCGGCATTTTTTTCGTACTTGTATACTTAAAGATTCTTTCTAACAGGGGTGTTTGGGTTAGAATACGTTATATTTAACTACAATTTTAAATATTTTTACTCTAAATTACTAATAGACTATATTTCTTTTTAAATCAAGTAAATGTAATAGAATTATTTACATTATTTAAAATTATTTTTTCATACCAAATATAAGTATGTATATTACCAGCTTCTATTTTTTATTTTATTTTTAAATATTATTTAAGGAAAATTTTTGACAGTGACGTCAAAGAATAGCCATTTCTTTGACTCAGTAAATTTTTATTTTTATAAACTTAGTAATATATAGTTTCTCATGTATGCACAAAGGACATGGGCCATTTAATGACCTACATATTCTAGCTTTTCTTATTAACTTCTATTTTATTATAGGTGGTTTATTGCATTCTTTTAAGTGTCAGAAATATTTTGAAAGGGATGTCGGATTTCTGTATTTTTTTATCCCAAATGAAGTTTGATGTTGATTGAACTTCTTTTTGAACTCATGGCTTGTGCAACCTATATAGATTTTTAAGTTTTCGGGATTCTCAATAGATGAGATATTGCATTGGTATACTAATGATTCCGTGCGACATTTATTTTGTAGATGACAGTTATGAGGATTTCTACAGTTACATAATTTTTTTTTATCTTCATCTCTTTTTATTTTTATTTTTATATTGTCTAAATTTGTTTGGTTTTGGTCTAAGTGTCCATTGAAGATATTAGCATTATTTCTTAATAATTTTTTTCTAAGTTTTCAGTACAGCTGTAACTTAATTTTAGTGTATTTTTATTGAAAATAGTACTTCGTTTACTTTCTCTAGGAAAGTGCTTAACTATTAATGCAAGGAATTTTTGTCCTAATTTGTTCTTTACTATTTGGTTGTATGGAAGTGTATACCAAATTATTTTTCTGCTTCTGTTTTTACTATGCTTTCCATTTTCCTTTTTTATATAAGTTAGTTTTGGGTTTTTGTACTAAAGCGATCAACAGAACAATTACCGTGTTAATATTTATACAAAAGGTACAGAGAAACTACGTCAGGGCGGTGACAAGACGTCGATATACCAGTCGGACGTTAAGGATTTTTTTTTGATTTGCCAAGAATCTCTAGATATATAAGCCGAAGCACCAAACCAGATGTGGCCGCAGTATTCGTTACACGGACGAATGGTAGAATTATTAGTGTGCAAGATATATTCTGGCGAGAGAAATCGTCTTGCACGCCGTAACAAACCGATCTATTGAGAAGCAGACCAATCAATTGATTAATTATAATCGATCTACCTCATGTCTATGGAAAACATGATAGAGAATGAGAAATTAGTTGCTCTCCCGGAGGCCAATATCATCCCTGCTTATGGAAAGCAAAAAGGATTCTTGAAGATGGGTAAAAAAAATATAGTTTTGGAAGCAGTAACTGATTACTTGATCCAGCTAGCAACAAATTGAAGGTCATTTTCGAGAATAGATACAAATTTGTTTTTATCGAGTCTATTCGTCTATTGGGATTGGAGTAAATAGTTTTATCATCAGTATAGATACTGAATCTGGAATCGATGTCATATGTAATGTTGTTGATGAAAATAAGGGGAAAAAACTAAGTGGCTTCTCCAAACGCTTTCATTACCTGATTCGATAAAAAAAATTGAACCAAAGTTTCCGTGAGAAATACCATAACTCTTCAACTTCTCTAGAAGACCAGAAATGAAAACTTTGTCAAACGTCTTCGATATATCTAGAGCAACAGTATGAGCTTCGTCAAATTTTTCAGTAATCTGTGATTATCCTAAAGAGGCAAAGGTAACATGGTTTGTCTTAAAGTAGACCCTGTAAGGTGAGAGCCTTAACAAATTTGGAGTTGTTTAGAGCCTCTAATGATTTCTCATTAAGAGCTAGAAGATAATTCAAAGTATAGACGGTTCACCAGAGCTTTTAAACACAGTAACTCCAGAATAGGCTTTCCAAAAAGTTGAAGAGCAAAAAAACAAGGTACCTATTGCAAAGAAATGAAAAAATACACCACTTAAGGAGCAAATTTATCAAGCACAATTGCAGTGATGCCATCGAATCAACATGCTTTGTGGGGGGGGGTCAGATTTACAGATGATAGCAAAACCCATGGACGTAAAGGTAGTTTCTCTTCTCAGCAGAGGATTACTTCAAATGGAGTAAAGAGAGAAGGGTTGAGGACCAACACTTCTTTAACACTCTGTTAGCGAGCCGGTACGATACTTCACTCTGCCAGCCATCAAAGAATTGGAATTAATACGAGCGGACACTATATCGATAAATTATGAAGTGAAAATAACTTGAGACGATGTATTTCAATATAATGTGAATTAAATTGGTCCTTTTTTGCATTTTTACACTATATCAAGACAAGGCCCGAAAAATACTCAAAGTAGAGGTTTACTGAATGCTTCTTTGGCTCAGAATCAAGATCCCCAGCAATCTTCTTGGCACGAAAACAAGCATGCGATCGGGAAAGGACTAAATAATCCACCGAGAGAAGAGCACATTAATAAAATATTGCAATAATCCTTCTTGTCTGTTTAGCATGTAAACAGTGAAATACAATCTATAAGACCGAGAGCTTTTCGCAAATTTTCAGAATTGAAGCCCATAATAGTTGAAGGTAAATGCCGTCATTATAAATATTGCAATTCATTTTCATATAAATATTGCACATAAGAAAGGAAGGCCATATAATGCCTCTCGCAGTTTCTATCCCAATTTTAAATCGTTTTCTCAACCCATATGAGATTCGTTTGCTTGGCAATCTGTTGCAATGAAAGAAGGTGTTATACAGGCATTTTTATTTCACCACTGTTACAATTTTGACAATCCGGGAAATCTACCATCCCGTACTAGTAAGCCACCCTAGAAGATGACCGCACATTCTGAGCTATGAGCCAAGTCAGAAAGTTGGTGGATATACTTCACCTCCTAGCGCCTAATATGTCCCTTACTATTATTATTATTATTATTATTATTATTATTATTATTATTCATGGAGGTGCTGGTGGTGTGTTGGAATATGATAATATAATATTCATAATATTTGCAGGACGAGAAATCGAAAAACCGAGGTCAGTACAGTTCAATACATTCACTTTAAATCCATCATTCTCCCAAGCTATGGGTTAAATAATAGGATAGACTAGTCACTTTACCCTTGGTTGGAACAGTAAGAACAGTTCTTAATTTAAAGCCCAACCAGGTCTGTTTAGGGATCTCATGGCGCACTATGCGCACTGGTCCTCCGGATAAAGTTCTCCCGAAAAATATGGAGATGCCTTCATTCTTACAATTAAATCAAATGTGCAGGTTGTCTGGTTGTTCAATTCGCGGAGCTGAATTGTTAGACGTTCATGCGATGAAGACAGCGGGATTTACCATTTTATTATTAATCTTAATTTTTGTATGTGTGCGGGTAACTCAACGGCAGAAAGTGAAATTGGATTGGAAAGAGTAGTTGAAGTTTCAGCATAGAGTCTGTTGCGCCCACTTTTGAAAGGGGAAAAGCATGAAGCTATCTGTTCTACCCCATGCTCAACTATCGTGTAAATAGCAGTGTGAACTAAGCAGTCGAGTAATGCGTATCTCAGAAAAGAAAAACTGAGTTCCAAACCGTGGAGAAGGCAACTGTAAACTGATCCAAAATCTTTTCCAAGTAATGGTATTTCAAGGATAATAAAGTAAACATCTCATGGTAGAGACACGATCTCTTACAACTTCTTGCGACACAATATAATAAACTTATAGTGTTTATACATAATACACAAGGCATTGAGAAAGTAAAATTATTAATAAAAAATGTTGTTAAAAACATTCAACATTCGAATACCGTGATTGAAGATCTTCAACTTCAAGTAACATGAAATAATATACAAATCTTACTGACAAAAATTTAGTGTATACTCGTAAGTAAACATAAGTACCTACTTGCCTTTGCTTGACACGTGACAGATTATTCTACAGGATAATATGGTTGTTGTATAACCAGTGTACGATTTATATATTTGTGAATCATGATGGAAGCAATACTCCAAAAATATTTGTTGATAACATATGTGGTTTAAAACTATTTTTGATGTTTCAATTTTTCTCACCAACTTACTAACTATATATACTTATCAAATTTTTGATAGTCCTTCTGAAGATTTATTTATTTTTAAATAAATTCTAGAAAAAAATATACGGATATATATGTCTGCTTTACTCTGCGCAATGGATTAGGTAGTTGTGTATTTTCCGCTGATGCTATTTATCGATATAACGGCTCAGATAAAATACCCAGGCGTTAGCCTTTTTATTTTGAAGATTAGAACAACTCTTCCCAAATATACTTTCTTATGCATCTATGTATTTATCGAAGGAAATCTGGGCATGTGCATTTAAATGTAAATATGTGTGTGTGTCGATATATACGTATGTTTTCTCGCCAGAATCTATCGTATATATTTATAAATTAATCATTGGTTTTTGCTTTGAAAACTGCTGCCTCATTTGGTCTACTGCGTTTGCTAAATATTTAGGGATTCTTGATATCCAAAGAATAAATGTAATGTTATTGATCCTGACCTGGCATCACGGCTTCAGAAATTTGAATGCAAAATCAATCATTACCTTGTCTTCTTAATTACTGTTTTTTTATTCTTTCTCCTTAATAATTTTTTATCCTATTTTCTCAGACTTTTATTGTTCTGCCTCCTTAAGAGTTTTTTTCTCATTTTCTCTAATATTGAGAAACACCCTTGCCTCTTTGTGATTTATTAGATTACGTCGAATAATGTAAAATAATTTATACATATATATATATATATATATATATATATATATATATATATATAGAGAGAGAGAGAGAGAGAGAGAAAGAGAGAGAGTTAATACAAAAGATTTGTCATTTAGATGATTGATGTTACGATCACCATCCCGACTCCAGAGCTTCGTAGACGGACTCTCCGGGGATCATTCTGTCCACTCGTCAGATGTATCAGCAATTGACTGCTTATACGTCTCTATTTTTCTTTTTTTATGCAGTTTTCATTGGTGCAAGAGTGTTTATAGTGTATGTTTGCGTGCACATGCACATGCGCATATGTGTGTGCGTGTAGAATGTCGTGGTTATTTGTCCTTTTCATAGTTTTTTTTTCACTTTACCCTCACTTCTTAACCATTCCTCTCTTTTTCTCTTCTTCCTCATTTCTTTCAACTGTGACCATTTTGGCAGATAGATAGATAGATAGATAGATGATAGATAGATAGATAGATAGATAGATAGATAGAAATTAAGTAAATAGGTGAGAAGTTATATATATACCGTCCGATGAACATATGTAAGTTTAAATTATCCTCACGATAAATGCTCTTTTTCAATAACACGACAACACTTTAAAGCAATATTGTATGTGTTTTTGAATACGTTCATTTTCGTATCAAAACGTAGGCTACAAATTCAATGATATCTTAATAAAATTATTTAGTTTAGAAGGAAGCAATATTTCCCATTCATATTTATCCGTTTTATTCTCTACCTGATAATGTACTTTTCATCGCTTCCGTTGTCCAATAGAAACAAATGTATATTAAATTTCTTTGAAACAGCAACCCAATACTTTGAAACTGTCAGCGACAAAACCTTTATTTATTATTACTCATAAATACACCAACTTTTGAAATCTCTTACTTACAAATAATCATACATATCTGTACTAGGTAGGCATTGTCGCTCATATTATTAACCACTTCATGTTTTATTTATAGACAAAGTAAATAATTATTGATATCGAAAGTTGTATTAGTTGAATGATGGCAACAACTATTTGCGCAATAAAGATGAAAACCGATTCATTCTGCGCAAACATAGACGAATCGGAACCATGGGCAGATTATGAGGATACATACGGTTGGTTTAGTGTTGACCCTGGGTTGAAAAGATTAAGGTTAAATTTTGGGGATAAGAATCGTCTTGATATTCTATTCTTGGAAAAAGCTGACTGAAGAGATATTTACATTATTTACATTATTCGGACTATTGTCCTCATCTTTGTCGCCATATTTATTACACGTTTCGGCTGTTGTACGCTCCGGCCTTCTTCAGGTGGTTGGAATGTCGAACTGAACGCTTTATTTCGCTCAGTGGGGTAGACTGTTCTCCTTCCACGTTCCATGTTTAATGGATGTCAGTTATCAGTTATCTCCTGTTAATTTCCCACTGAAAGTTCTCCACTGTCTTAACCGGGTATTGAACTCACTCTTGTCACTGGATCTAACCAACGCCTTTATCCACTGTGCCATGTATCCTTGAGGACATCTGGGTATGAATTTCTGGTTATTATAAACCTAATGTCTTCAGCAACCATTTTTACCAGTGCTCATATTGCAATTTTGCTGTTATCATTGCATGTTTTTCACCAGAACTCATATTGCTTTTCTCTGCACTCCTTATTACTAGTTCCCATGTTGTATTTATTTCTATGCTTGATCGTCTCAGGATATTTTTGTGGCCTAGCATATGTGCTGAATCCTTAAGTTTACGAATTTTCCAATGGTGTTCCTTGTCCATGATCTCAACTTGATCACATAGAGGGCGGTGATCTCCCTTCTCTCTCCATATGTGGTCAGCCACGCCTGATTTTTCCACTTCTCCTTCGTGTTACAGCTTTCTGGTGTTCTTCATGCCTTGCCTTGAGGGGGGCGGCCTGTCCCTCCTTTATATTTCTTTCCGCAGCTGCATGGGATAGCGTACACACAGTCTTTAGTCATGTTCTCCTCTATGGGGGGGGTCTTACTCGGGAGAGATATCTGCGAAGTGTCGTCAGGCTTTTGAAGGTTGTCCTGATGTTATATGGACCGCAGATCCTTTGTGTTTTCTCTGATAACCCCTTCACATAAGGCAGGCAGACTTTTTTCTGAGTGTTGTTGTCCTCCTCCTCTTGTACCCGCTTATCCCACAGATATTGCAGAGATATTTGTTCTTACCAAAGAAATAGGGAATAAATGAGCTTTCTTCGCCACTGTATATATGGAATGGCAGGTCTTCGCTGTAAAGGTCTGAAATCGGTGGAACTAGGGAATGTAGTTCGTCAAAACATTTTCAACGGAAATAGCAATCGGGTAGCGATAGGCTTGCACCGATCCGGCTGTGAGAAAGTAATTACAAGCTGAGAATTGATTACTCAACAACGAGGCCGAGTAAATTTTTTAAACTCTGTCAAGATTGAAAAGATTGCACTAGGTAACTCCAGTTCGTATATGGCACACATGGTCTATTTTCCCTCTGTTCTGACACCCGAAAAGATAACTGGAGTAGTCAGATATTTACCAGGACTGTGTAAGAAGCCGAGCATATATGTGAAGCTAATCTTTACTGGTCTTGATGTTACGATGGCGCATGACAGCCAACTATGTTATGGCGCAGAAAGATACCCTAATGACCTACCGACCTTAATGCAGACCCGTGATCGTAGACGGATGAATGTCCCAGCTAACTCGACCGAATATAAAAATATTATTTTCATATATTTTATATTTAATCGTGATCTAGAATATTTGGCAAAGTCTAATCAAAGATTTATATATTTTTACAGTTTTTTTTTAATCATTTAACCTCAAGCAAGGGGTTAATAAGCAGCATCTCCTTAAATGGTAGATATTTACAGCACAATCTTTCTACAACCTTTCCTGCTGTGAACCCATGTCACTGACTGAAGTTAGTCACTTGCCCACCGCTTCTCTGTATCTTTTCTATAAATAGTTTCATGGCAATTGCTCTGAACAGCTTCATTCTTCGGTAAATTGATTTACGAATTTAAGCAGAGTACTAGATTGGCGGCAAGGTCTCATACACTTGAAATGGTTAGATCGAACCGTAAGTTCTATATTAACATTTCCCTCTTACATTTCTTCCAGCTTCTTGCTTTCAAGTCAACTTAGATTTTCGAAAATTTTAAATGCAATGTCAGAAATTATCTTCTGTCTTCATGATACATGTTCTTTTATTCTTCTCTATACTTAATAATTTTTATGATATTCTTTGTCTCCTGCTATGAGTTATTTTTTATGTTTGCTATTTTTTATACAAAGGATTCTCAGAATTTCTATGGTATATTATTGTGCTGGATATTTCAGATAATATGTGTAAATTATTCTTGACAAAATATCACTTAAGATGTGACAATAGTGTTCTGAAATTTACTGGAATTTTTAAGTTTCACACCATCTATTAGTGAAATATTGTTAGAATTGAACTTTATAATTGCAGAACCTGAACAAAGTTTACAAAGTTGTTTTTAAGCAAAATTTTGAAACTATGTTTTAGTAGGATGACAAAGTTATAAAAATAACATTAGCCTGAAATAAATTCTTATGATACGAAAGAAATTTAAAAGATGTTCATTCACTGATTTTATAGACCGTTTTATTTTTTCTATGAAACAGATTTGGCGGCATCCGGAATAGCCTTGCAAAGTTTATCTCCGCTGGTAAATTTCCAACCGCTAATGTAAAACTTCGAATTCGGAATGCTCGACAAGTTTTCTATCGGGTCAGGCAAACAAGCCTGCCACTTCATCAAACAAATGGTTTTTGGTATTCAGGAATTCATAAGATTTCTTCGCTCAGTGTGATGTCTTGCATAAAAATTATTCTTTGAAAGCCATTCGCTTCTTCTTAAACCAAGCATGCTTTAAAAAATCAATGTCTGTTTCAGATGTATCTTTGAGAGCACCTGGAACATGCTCTGAACTGACGACATCAACACTTACCATCCCGCCACAAAAGTATCACACGTTTTTAAAAGAAACCACCCAGGTTTTGCTCTTTCTGTTTGGCTCAATGACGGGGAGCACTGCATTGGTCGGTAAAACGTAAGCTTGAAAGATCACTGTTAATTTATTGTTGCCCATTTTCTTTCTTTACCATATTGTATATGGATTTAAAGCTTTTGATCAATCTCTCAATTTATTTCACCCCAAGGAAGATGAAGAAGGTTTCCGCTTCCTCTTATGTACAGACAACACTCTCATTTAGTAACGCTCTACTTTGAGTGGCTCTTGAACCTTTTATAGTGTAAACTTTTATTAAAAGAATTTCAAATATTCGTTTCTTCCCAAAGAGATAATTATTAGTACTTAAGCTTAATTTGATGTTCGAATCATAATTCATTGCACAGAGTTGAGTTTTTCTTTTTTTTTTTATTGTTGTAGCAACCGGCGTATTTTATGGTAGTAAGGCTGTTTCCATAATAATTTCTGTCTCTGTTTTACCTTTGGATTTCGACAATGAAAAAGTTCCAATTCCACCTTGTATAAACAGAAATACATTTGGCAATTGCATTTTCAATAACATTTTTCCCTATATTCAAACATACACACACATACAAGCGAACACATACACGCATACCCATATATCATACTTATTATAAAACCCAGGTTGTGTGTGTGTCTGTTCGTTTATATATATTTCCTACATTTTTCAACCGATTTCAACAAAACTTCACAGGACTACGTAAAATTACCTAGCGGTGGTTCTGACACCGCCAAAAATTGGAAAAAAACTATTGTTTTTGCACGAAATCAATTTGAAAACACGATTAAGAGGCAACGCGAGAATGAAAGGGAGACAACTCATATCGAGTTATACTTATAAAAAATCCAGGTTGTTTGTGTGTGTGTGTGTGTGTGTGTGTGTGTGTTCGTTTATATATGGGATCGGATTTCCTACATTTTTCAACCGATTTCAACAAAACTGTTTCTTATTGTCTTACACACTTTTTTCTTTATTTTTACATTATGAATGCTTTAAAAATTCCATTTACAAGACAATTGTTTATAATAAAATTCTATTCAATCGGTAGACTCATAAGGATTGAAAACAATGTTTTTGTTTGAGTTTGACCAATTCGTAAAAAAAAAAATAATAATAATTAAGACATGCGTGTCCGTCAAACTTAAGCAATAATCTTTGTCAATTTTATTTTTCAGTCTTTATGATGGTCGATACTTGATCTATCTCTTATTGTTACATCCCCAGGCAACGCCGGGCTCTACTGCTAGTTTTGAATAGAAGGTAATATATATTAAATGACAGTTGGAAAACATTTATGATAGTATAATGTTTAGAAAAAAATATCCAAGAACATATTTCGCTCATTTTGGGTTTCATGGGATCCAAGACGAAAAGGTGAATTGCATGTTTATGTATTCGCGTGTTTATTTAAACTAATGAGATCATATATTTTTGCCCAAACTGGCGTTGCTTGTGACATACACATGCAATTTACTTTTTCATCTTCGATCTGATGAAGCCCAAAATATATTAGAAAAATTATCAGAATGCTTCAATTATATAATAAAAACAATATCTGGATATTAAACGATATGATATAACCCTATTATTAAAAAAAATCTCCTTCTCTCATCTTTAAAAAATATATTTAACCTGAACAACCAAAATATCCCTGACAGTTGAACCATTGATAAAATATCTGACATGTTTTCTGATTCATAATGTTTATTAAAAAAAACTAGGAAATGAAAAATTACTATATTCATCTTCTAAATTATAAAGAATTTAGAAAAATAATTTAAATGTTTCAATTATGTGATATTAAACAATATCTATATAGGATATGATTTAACATATATAAAAGCACACACACACACACACACACACATATATATATATATATATATATATATATATATATATATATATATATATATATATATATATATATATTAAATGATTTGATAAAACGTTCATGAAAGTATAATGTTTCGAAAAGATGTCGGATGATACGTTTTCGTCCATGTTGGACTTCATCAGATCGAAGACGAAAAAGTCTGTTCATTTAAAATAATGAGATCCCATATTTTTTCCAAATCTGGCGTTGCTCGGGACTAGAAAAGAAAGAAAATGAGTCACATTTTTAAAAGAAATTCGTTTAATATTTTATGTTCTTTGTTTTAAGTGTCCGATTTTAAAGAGAGAAATCCATCAGAATGGGTAGAAAATAAATAAAAGATATCTTTTTTATCCATGTCGACAATATGTTAAGAATTTGGGCAAAGGATCCCGACAGACTTATACAATAAATGACAATTGGAAATAACTTTCATGAAAGTACAAAGTTTCGAAAAAATATCTGATAATTTCGGGTTTCATCAGATCTAATTATTTTAAATAAACCCACAAATACATAAACACGCGATTCCCATTTTCTTCTTCGATCTGATATATATATATATATATATATATATATATATATATATATATATATATATATAGTGAAAAAGTAAGAGTAGAGCTAATATATTTAAGAAATGGCTAAAATGGAACCCTATCTCGTAACCCAGGTTTCAACTGCAAGATCTCCTCAGGCAAGTAGAAGGGTGTAGAAGTCAGAAAACTACTCCAATATACTAATATATAAAAATATATAGATATGTATATTTATGTAAAGTAGGCTGATGAAAGAAATTCGAAAAAGAAATTATTCTTATTATTGTTGGAATCTTCGGACGCGTTTGTGTCCTTATTCAACGGGGGAAAAATTTTAATATTCTACTACACACACACACACACACATATATATATATATATATATGTATATAATATATAGACCTATATATATACATATATATATATATATATATATATATATATATATATATATATATATATATATATATATATATAGAGAGAGAGGGGGGAGAAAGAGGGAAAGAGAGTTGAATCTTGATAAAACTCAGTGAGAAAGAAATTAAATTGAGATTTTCGCCAAAGACAAGAAATTTTCTTATCCCGCAATCGTTTTTTAGGAAACCTAATTTGAAACCGCAATAAAACAGATATTTTTTTCTGCTTGATTCGTTGTTTTTTTTAGGGGGGGTTGCATCTCTCGTTTTGTAAAGAAAAGGACGATTGACGTTAAAATCGTATAAAAAGAACCATCAAAAACAAATATGTATCACGTTTTAATCAAAAGTAAAAATAAAATCCTAGTAAAATGTCATTGAACCACGTCACGTTTAACGATCAGTATAAATTTAGCTGCTACTATAGGTATGTATATAAGATACTTACTTATTAATGACTTCCTTTTTCTCTTCATTGTTAGCTCCTATTGATAAGAGATTACGTTAGAAGATTGTGCCAAAGATATTCAATCCGACATTGAGTGGAAAATACGCCTGGGTTGTAGGTTGTTTCAAAGTATAAATGGAATAAACGTTCAGTTCCTGTTAATAGGTACATTTTCTTTTCATAAGACTTTCTCTCCCTAGACCGATAGCCATTAACTTCAGTCCTTAAAAATCAGGGAGCTTAGTGAAATATATATACCTTCTAAATATAACCATTTTACAAAAATACAGACATGCGGATATGGATGTGGACATAGAAATGAATAATGTAAGGGGACTGTACTGTCAGTTTCATGCCTCAAACGATTTTCAGACCGATAAATTACCCCCTTAATATAACAAAATGTAAAACCACACTGGTTCATTGAAAGGGGGGGGGGAATCAGCAAAAGAAGGGGACGAGATTTTGTTGCAGAGAAATGTATATATTGTGCGCCCTATTCTAGAACGCGTTTGATTACAGTGCAACACCCCTACTATCTCTCTCTCTCACTCTATCTCTCTCTCACACACACACATAAATACATATATATTATAAAATTACTAATTTACACTGGATTATAAGTTTTTGCAGTTCATTCTCATTGTTTTAATATATATATATATATATATATATATATATATATATATATATATATATTAAATGTCAATAATTGGTAACAGAAGCCAGTGGTTTATACCAACGGCTTCCCATACTTAATACTTCTCGTTTTCGCTCTCGCGTGTTCATATGTGACGTCATGAGCTGCGGTGTGATTTTCGCTTCCAGCGTCTTATATGCACGAGTTTGTAGTTGCTTAGAAAACTTCCATGTAAACAAATACAGATTATCATCACTGTTTTGTCCGTGTATTACTTAATATATTGTAATGTAATTGTCATCTTTGATAATGGCTTATGTAAGTCGAAAGCTTAGATTGGATTAAAAAATATGTATCAATATTGTGATTTTCTTTATTCGTTTAATGATAATGTTATTAATCTTATCAGAAGATATGAAAAGAATTTACATAAAATAAATAGACAACACTTGTCTATATTATTCAATGAAACATGTATGAATATATATATATGTGTATGTGTGTGTGTTTGTATGTGTGTGTGTGTGTGTATATATTTATATATATATATATATATATATATATATATATATATATATATATATTGATTTTGTATGTGCAGTACATAGTAAAAAGCGGTCAATATCAGTGATAGAACTAAAATATTCTCTGTATAGATATTTTAGGCCCTGGGTTTCACGCTTTTGCGATCATCGGACAAACTGGTTTATTTATTTTTTCAATTGGATCTATTAAATGCTTGTTTTACTATGTTGGATGGTGGAAGGCAGAAGTCTTTGGAATTGTACGTGTGACAACGTATGTTCCCATAAAGACTTGTAAAAATATAAGATTAGTTTATTCTAATCCGGATTTCGTGAATTAACATTAACATAAGGATGTCTTCGAACCTGGGACCTTTACTCGCAAGAATATAATTGAGTGATTGATTTTTTCGCACGTCTTATCAGACCTTTAGGGGTTATTTATCGCCGAAACATATTATTTTTTACGAGAGTATATTGCATTAAAAATTTTATTTTCGAGTAAACATGATTTTCCAGATACATGTCCTACTACTTATGCCTTATGAGCGCATACTTTTCCTTACGGCACTTGGATGATGAAGTGCAAGATCCGCTTATATATTATCTTATTTTATTGCTTAAACATTAATGGATACCAATATTTGAGTAGATGCTCTGTTTATTTAATAAACCGTATATTTATTTCGATCTATCAGATTGAATATTTATCGCGTATCTATAATTATTTTATCTTTCAGCAAATTGGGTGGCGGCCCTGAAGTCTCCATTTCAGAGACCAGATCACTTGAGAAACACTTGAGATAAAATCGCTCACCTATATGATTTGGTTTTTTGCATACATAGTAGTCTAACATTGATATATTAAAGAAAACTAGTTAATGTATTTCCTTTTTATGTCTCTTAAAATTACAAATCAGAAATGCATACTTTTGTCAAGAAACACAATCTATTGTTACAGAACGTATAAGCTAGAAAAATTGCAACATGATAATTACGATGAATGTAATTTAGTTTCCTACAATACTGGTCAGATCTTTGGCGACTCGAACTGAGTGGGGTTGTTTTGAATCTTGTCTGGTGCGATCTTTCTATTTTTTGTATACACCCTTGTGTAAATTAATTGAAACAGAACGAATAATTCCGTTATTGTTTACTTTTTTTCGTATTTTTCCAATTAAATGTAATCCATTGCACATGCTAGCACTTCATATGTCCATTACATGAAGTCGTCCCTTGCAGATTGTCCACAGATTCACGACTGAATTTAAATCAGGAGAGTTTACGAGCCAGCCGATAGTACTTTGATTTGCTCACTGATAAGGCTTGGCGGTGTGTTCGTGCAGCGTTACAATTTTTATACTATTATATATATTTCTTGTAGTAATGTCCATCGCAAACAATGGCCATAGGACAACTAATTGACAGTCGAGACAATAGTGTCTGGGCATGATAAAAATCTGATGCAATCATGGATGACGCAATATTTTTTACGGCCAAACAAATTTTATCATACATCCCGATAACAGACTCATATAACTGCACACCACTTCAAATTACCTAATCTGAGGAAAAAATAGAAATCAATTACACCCTGTCGCTCCATTGACCATATGGTGAAAGAAAGGAAACTAAAGCAGTTTTTTCAATTAATTTGCACAAGGGTTTATTTACGGAATTCATTTTCTATCCGGATTCTCGTGGTTTGCTCCCAGTCTACGTTCTGGATATTTCTAATATCCTTCCCAAAGATGGCACTGATACGTAGCAGTTCCAACAGTTCTTTGTGATGTACTTCATCAAAAGCTTTAAGTTTACTCACAATCTTTGATTAGCGTGGTGAGGAATCTCTATCTTATAATCTATAACATCCAGGTACACATTCTTCTGCATTTGTGTTGCTCTTTCTGAGCTTAAATTTCCTTGTGCCGGTGTCTTTAACGAATCTTCACTGTTGTTAGTTTTCTTTTAATGTAGAAATCATTTTTATTCCTTTTCTGGTTTATAGTAAAACGTACCAGACCACAGGAGGTGGATCCTTGTCACTAAACCTCCTGCACCAGTAACTATCTGAAAGACCATGCGGATACAAGGAAGGGCATACAAGGAAGTTTTTCTACCACGAGTCCTGTGATATTGTTAGGATCAGTTAGAGAGTAGGACATCTGAAAATCCTTGTTTTCACTCGATCCCAGCCATGACCACCAGTAAATCTGCTATTAAAATGCAAAATAACAAACCATTATAAAAATACTGAAGCAGTAGCTGGAGATGTAATGAGACTTGCTTTTTCTTGATATCTAAAACTCCTGGTCTTCACTGAGTCCAATATTCAATTGAATATTGAATAATTATAAAGGATAAAGAAATTTGCCATCTGTTTTGTATTGGCTGTTTTTCCATATTTGAAAATAAACAAAAACTGCACGAAAATATTCTTCTTACTTCTTCTTCTTACAAGTGACCTGTTGGGACGTAGGCAATCATGGCTCCTGACAATTTCCTCTCTTTAGTGGGCTCTTTGTAAATTCTTTTTTTATCTTTCCTAATTCCTGTTCTGTCAAAGATATAAACAAACTCATTAGGTTGGTTAGGCACTGCTTTCCTCTCTCCTTCCTGCCTTCAATATATCTTTTCTAAGCCTCTTTCCTCATTGTGTTCCCTGCGAATTTGAACTTTCTCTTTTTGATATTAAATATAAGTGCTTTTTCTGTTTCCCGTTTCTCTAAAACTTTGTAATTGCATACATGCTGAGTACGTAGTATTTTCAGTGTCCCTCAGTAGAACATATTTCTGTTGCTCTTCTTCATCAGTGATGAGATTGTCCAACATTCATTGCCAGAATTGACGGCAGTTATATTTCATAAAAGTTCAGCACACTTTTCATTACTTAGATTTTGAAATAGATCTTTTGCTATCCCATTACACCTTCGGAATTTAGTGTCGCACTTTCTATCCTCTTTAATAGATTTTCTATATTTTTAATTTGTTGTATTTGCTTGGTTTTAACATAAAGAGTCATATTAGAATCTTCTATGAATTTCATTTTCTTGCAATTGATATTTACCCCTTTCTCCTCGCTTTCATTTACTATATTGTGTAGGATTTCTTGTTGTTTATTTTCTGTGTCTGCATAGCTTATTTTAAAATTGTGGCTGCTCTATTTCCCTCAGAATCATCTGATTGTAAATGTTGACTAAATCCGGTGAGAAGACATATTTACTAAATTCATTTTCTGTCTTTATTCAGGCGGTTTTCTCCCAGTATAAAGTCTGCATTATTCATTTTCATAAATGTATATAGTTTTATTAACAGTTCCAACCGTTCTGTGTCAGGTATTTTATCAGACACTTTTCTAGAGTCCATAAAACTTAAGAATCCATCCTCTTCTATTGAAGTTTCTGATATCATTCTGAGAATAAACATCGCATTCTTTGTTCCAGTGTTTTTAACGAATGTGCACTGTGCTTATCCTATTCCTGGTCTGAATCTGCGGCTCAGGCTCTTCATTAGAAATCGGATGTTAAGTGTTCTAATGTGGCTCATTAGGATGTTTGTTTGTACATGGTTTCTTAGGAAGCGCTATGAAAGTAGATCTATTAAGGTCTTCCGGTATATTTCATTTAATATGTCTATAATCTGATATGTCTTGACAATTCGATCATCTAAACCAGAAACTGTATTACAATTCCATCTGGTGCTGCTGCATTGTTTCAATGCTGTTTTCACTTCAAATTCTTCTTCGTCAGATTGAGGCTTCTATGGGGATTCCATACTTGGTGCTGAATGCGTTCGAAAATATATGTCACCTGTATACAATCAGTTTCTCAGATCAGTGGTTAAAATTGCTTCAAACGAGAACCAACTTTCTTTGAATTTTATGGACTAACGATAAAAAAAATCACAAAGAACCCTTACCTAACTCTGCCAAATAACAGAAACCAAATCACTTGCAGATTATCAACATTAGTAACGAGTAAATTTGATATCGCGAAAAGAAATTTGATATCTCGGAGAGAAAATAATGTTTCAATCATAACCATCACTTCTTTTAAGAGCTGATGACCAAATTCTGTCCGATTTATATCTGAGGACATTTTCTAAGTGAAATGATTGACTATGCAAAAAGCTAACCAAGGCTTTTTCTCTGTCAATCTGAAAAACTTGAAGCATCTAAATATAGTGAAAATGGACAATCAACAACGTTATTCCTATAGACAACTTATGACGTGCAACATGCTAATGAGTCAAGAGGGTTTCTGGGTAGTCGCTTGCTGATGCAGTGATAATTACCTGTTATGTTTGCTTCTCTATTTTTTAATGAAAACCTTTGTTTCCGAGAGAATTCTAAAATCCGAAAATGGTAATTTGGATCCATTTGATAGTTCCTTAAATTATTGTTCTTAATATTTTTCTTAATGTCTTGTTTTTTTTTCTATTTTTTAACTTTTCTTTCTTTTCCACTTTTTCCATTGCTTTCTCCTTTGTTCGATTTCTATCTTGCATTATTTCCTACTTTTTCTTTTTCTCATGCTCTTCTTCCTTGCGTGCTTTATTGTGTGGGTTTCTCCTCTTTTCATTTTTCTCTTTTACTCTCTTCCATTCTTTCATGTTTCTTCTTTTTGCATAACTTACTTCCGGGTTTCTTTCGTAGTTTTTTTTTTTTTTTTCTTGATTGGTTTTTCTTTTACTTTTACTCTCTCTCTCTCTCTCTCTCTATCATTTTCTTACTCGTTCTCCTTTTCTTTCTTGCGTACCTTCTTCCATTTCCTCTTTCAGTTTGCTTTCTTTTTTCCCATTTTTCTACGTTTACACATATCTTTTTTTCAACGTGCGTCCGCGTTTTTCTTTCATTTGAAATCCTTATTTATTTTTATTTATTCCGTCTTTTCTTCACCTTTTATTTTTATATTTCTTGAGGAATTTTATTCATTTGTTTCGTTGTCCTCGTTTGTCTTTTATTCCTTTAATTCTTTTCTTCCTCCATTTATTTTTCATTACTTATATATATATATATATATATATATATATATATACACCTTTTATTGTTTTCTTTAATTTTTCTTCATTTCTTTTGGATTTCTTCATTCGTTTTTTTTTATTATTCTACGCTTTGTATTTCTTTAGCTTTCTTCTTCCTTTCTTTTTAACTTCTCTATCTCTTAGTTCATTCTCTATTTCCTTTTCATTTTTCATTTATGTTTGCTTACTTTTTCTCATCAAATATTTATCTCCCTTCTCTTCTCTGGCATCCATTCACACAAACTCATTACGTAGTTTGGTTAGTTTCCCCGCCTTCGCTCAATACATCTTGTGGGCAATAAAATATCTAAGCCGTTCTTCCTCATACTGAAATTCAAGCTCTTTCACTTCATGATTTTAAGTCAGAAAACTGAAAAATATATTAAAAAAATATCCGATATATATATATATATATATATATATATATATATATATATATATATATATATATATATATATATATATACCACAGATCAAAAGTTTTAGACCACCACTGGTAATTTTAGATTCTGCAAAACTTGTTCTTTTCTACATTAAATAAGAGAAAAATTATTGTGCGTAGTTAAGAAAAAGCGAGGCATGAATTTTATTATAAATTTTATTATGACAAAAATAAGAAAGGCATTTTTTAATAAAATTTCCCCTCGTCAAAATAACCTCTTTTAGACTCGATTACTGCAATACACATTTGTGATCCGTTTCGTTTCCAATGTTTCGCAAAGTATATTTTGATAATTTAATCCATTCTTTTTTCAATAGCTTTTTTGAGATGCAAATGATTCATTTTTCTATTAAATTCATTCTATGGTAACATTGAGGGTGGCTTCAAACTTTTCAACTATATATATATATATATATATATATATATATATAATAAGTTATTTAAAAATATGATTCCAAATGATTATTTAAATAAATAATTATATATTTATGCTCTACTTTTGTATCGAGCACTATTTTTTTAAAATAATATCTAAAATACTAAGGGACTTTGGATCATTTACCTAACCAGTTCCTTCCTATTTTCTATATATTTTCACACACACACATATATATATATATATATATATATATATATATATATATATATATATATATATATATATATATATATGGTACCTAAAAAAACCTTGGGTATTTTGGCTTGTATTTTGAACAAATCAATACCCAAGGAAAAATGAGGAATAAAAAATAAAGAACTAGGAACATAAATTTAGGCGAAAACAATCGTCCAGAATTCAAGCTCAGGGTCCAAAGATAAAAACCTACAAAATGAGTAAAAGTAACTACGTAAAGTGCTTAATACATAAGTAGAACAAACCTAATATATATATATATATATATATATATATATATATATATATATATATATATATATATATATATATATATCATATATATATTATATATTATATTAAATATATATATATATATATATATATATATATATATATATATGAAGTGATCTTATAAATATATCTGTATGTGTGAATGGGTGTTGCAATATAGTGTCTCCTCTTAAAATATATACATATTTCATTTTGGGTATTTGTTACTTTCAAATCCATTAATAATTTCTTTGTGTTCGAAATGTTTTGTACAAAGTGACTTGGAAAAACATTATTTGTTTTTGTGTACTTGTCTTTTCGATAGAGCAAAATCATCAGCTAATCAAAAAGACAGTCTTTTTCTCATAATATTTAATCGTTATGGAAATGTGTCATCAGTTTTTGAGATGCTCCTGTGTTAAATGGTTCTATAAAGTGTTAATCTTTAGAAATCTTCTTTTTTTTTCTTTGCTTGCTACTGGAAAACGTCTCATATGTCCTTAGAAAAACAACCGTGCAACAACAAAAACAACACCATCAATCAGAACAAATATTATTGACTGAATGATAAACCTGAGACTGAATGGACATTTCGCATTATGCTGATTATTTCAATGCCAGTTGAGAAAGTGAATCAAATCAATACAGCAAATGTATTATTCAATCTTGAAATCAAAATAGTAACCAGTGAAATCAAATAGAAGCCATTATGATTTTATTTTAAATCTCTTTTGACATTAATGATGCCATCTTCCGTCCTTCCTTAGCGCCATCAACGTAGCCATTTTCTATGTGATAATTGTCCTGTTATTTTAAAAACACTTCAAAATTCAAGGCTTTGTGTCACTGGATACAAAGAACGCACGACTCTTTCTTTTTCGTTGTTTAACATTTGTATATTTTATTAAAATAGAATTTCTGCATTCTACTGAATTTTCTTTAATATTATTACGGTAAATAATTTTTTCGAGAACTAAAATTCCTTCTGAAAAAGACAAGTCAATATTCTGCCCATCATTATTTTTACCTTTGACTTGGAAGAGTCTGCAAGAATTTTAAATCAGGAAAAGAATCTCTAGAGACATCTCTGTTGCGCTATTTCTGTCTGCAGCAGTTTACGAACAAACGTAAGAATCTTTTTTAAGGAACTTGTTCAGGTAGGTAAATGTCTGACATTCACTCAAGGTGTTCGGCCCATCGAAATCGGTGGCAAATCAATGGTTTCTAGGCTTTCCATATTCCCAGGTAATGAGTAGATGAAAGCTCTTTAATCTTATTTAACAATCTATTTAGAGCTTGTGTGTCGATAAAAAGAAGTTATCCCTCAAGAGTATGGCTACTTGCGAGTCTGTATCGGCTTAGATTCTCCCGAGGACCGAATCTTTTTAAAAAAAGAAAATTGTTACGTGTGTTCGCAATCTGCTGCAGACAGAAAGAACTCAGTCTTGTGGCCCTAGCGCTAACACTCAAACCAGCCGGACACCCGTCCACTATACAGGGAAAGCCAAGAAGTAGGACGAGCGTACTAATTCATAGAATAGATAGATAGATAGATAGATAGATAGATAGATAGATAGATAGATAGATAGATAGATGGTGTTGTGACCAAGTAAATGGTTAAGTAAGAACAAAAATCAGGTTTGCAGTTATATCGTATATTAAACAGTAAGTACACTAGAAGAGTATTAAACGACTAGTGAGAGTTTATCGAATGGACTAGCTCTCAATCTATTCACTGTTCCCCAAAGACTTCTGTCCTACTAATCTTATAGTAGGCGGAAGAGTCTAACATAAACTCTTTAGAATGAGGACACCACAACAGATAGATAGATAGATAGATAGATAGATAGATAGATAGATAGATAGATAGATAGATAGCGTGCTCCAGTTAACAGCGAACACATTTGAGAATTTAAAGAATTTCAGTCCACGGGAGAATCTAAGTCAATACAGCCTCGTGAGTGCTCAGGCTACCGAGGGATGGATGATTTTATCGACACATAATCTCTACATAGATTGTTAAATAAGATTAAAGAGCATTCATCTTTCTCATTACCTGAGAGCAACTGTTATGATTCGCCACTGACTTTGATAGACCAGACACCTTGACCGAATGCCAGATATCCGCCTACGTAAACAAATCCTCTTCTCAGATCTCGCATCTGGCAAGAGAACTCTTGGAGACCCGCGTAGTCCATTCAAGGATCAGCTAGTGACAGAAATTTATGTGACCCATTGGTTGTCAGAAGCTGCAGAAAAAACCAATTAAAGAAGAACAGTCTACAACAAAATAACATCCTTTGATATCACCAAAAATCAAATAGAAGAGACGAAGATATCCCAGAGAAAAACCGAAACTCTCCATCCCATGAACTATTCTACTCTACAGTGGGCTATGATAAGTTTTTAGACACCCTTGTTTACAGCAATTTTTGCTTGTGTAATAACGTATCTTCTTTTTTTTTCAGACAATACCGAATTAATTTCAAGCTTCTCTCATCTATAAACGATAGTTGACTTATATTTTGCAATGGAAGTTCGCGGAAGTAAGTGTTATGGATTCAGGGATGAAATCCGGTCTCAAATGAATGACAAACGCAGGAATGAAATATAGCAAATAAATTTATTGGCGTAATAATACAATTGGTAATACGGTTAGTAGATCCGGAAATGCGGTTAGTAGCAATAATAATATATATACAGTCTGGGTAAATTCAGTATCGAAGTATGACTTCCTTCTGAGTCTACGTGGTCGCCGCTGTAACTCCTAAAAAGCTCACTCTCTCACTGTATCACTTCTGGGTATTCACCGGCAGCAGTACAAGTACACACTAGGAGAGTCCACTTGTATGAACAAGGGGTGGACCCCTTAACAGTAAGGTAATTGGTGAATGATAGGATGACATTAGTGTGGCAAGTCAAATAGAGAAATTACTAGCCAGGTTAATCATCAAAAGGTTAATAATATTGTCAAGAAGTTTAATGAAGAAGGCCATTGTCGTGTGGAAAAACGTTCGGGAAAACCAAGCATCAAAGATGCCGCCAACAACATGGACATGTCGCCATATGTGGTGAGAATGATTCTGAAAGAACTTGGCTATCAAAGAAGAGTTGCAAGAAAGAAGCCCTTGATTTCAGAGGTTAACAGGAACAGGCGTATATGGGCGAGAGAATTCGAGAGCAAAGATTATGAATTTTGGCAATCTGTAATTTGTTCTGATGAAAGTAAATCCTGCCAATATTCGAATTCGATACAGGTTTATGTTTGGAGAAATCTGAATCACTGAATGTCTGCAGGCGACCGTGAAATATGGAGGGATTGGAGTAATGCCGTGGAGCGCTGTCTGGTTTGGATGGAACTCTGAGCAGATTCTTGTTGACAAGCGGTTGAATGGTCCAAAATACTGTCAAATATTAGAGAAAAGGACTACGTCCACTATTTGAAACCAAACAGAGTGACAAGAATGTCTACCTTTTTCAAGTAGGTGGGACGTCATGTCGTACGAGAAAAGTAGCAAAGGCCTTGCAGGAATCGCAAGGAATCACTGCCATGGGTACCCCAAAGTCCTGACATCAATCCAATAGAGCACATTTAGGAGCACCTTCACCGTAAACGTTGAAAGCGTGCAACCAAAATTACGTCAGTGGCAACCCTTAAAGGGACATTGCTAAAGGAGTGGCAAAATATGGATCAATCAATTGTTGAAAACTTGATCAAATCCATGAAATATAGAATACAATCACTGAAAGTAGCAAATGGAGGTCCTACTTCATACTAGCTCCAAATACTGTTTATTTATGTTGAGTTGGGGTTACGTAATTAAATTTTGAAATTGGATGTAGTTTATTTCTCGTGGATAAGAACTTTTTGTAAGCCACCGTAGTTACATGGAAGCTATGCCATTTTACCAAGATAAACAATAAGTTAAACCGACCTTAAGTTATTTAGTGATAATTACAACCAAAAGTAAAATACATTTTCTTTTCGTGGTAGTATTGTTGAAAAAGGAACCAATGTAAATTTAAATGGCTCCGATTAATGTCCACTACTTTAAGATTAATACGCCGAATACAAGTGTCTATAACTTCGTAGAAGAAGTACTTCACATATGCAAGTGTGTCTGGACAACTGAAATCCTTCAGAGTATACATGATGTTATTAACACGTTTCGACCATTCTAATTGTTGTGGATTCCGAGATGAAATTCGGTCTCCATTGAATGACAAACGCAGGAATAAAGATAAGAAATTAAATGTTTTTACACAATAATACAAAGGGTAATACTGTTAGTAAATCCAAGAACGCGGTTAGTAGCAATAATATATAGATATATACAGTCTCGAAGTAGAACTTCCTTAGAGTCGGGCGTGCTTGTAACTGACGTCTACAAGCGGTTACCTCACACTATTACTCTACCTCCAACTCAATCACAATCTCAGTCTTCTTACTATCTCTATCTCTGTCTCTGACTGACTCTGGGTATTTAACGGTAGCAGTCCAAGTAACACTTTGGTAGAGTCCACTTGTATGAAAAAGGGGAGGACCCCATAACACTAATTTTCAACCCTCGCTAGGCCACTCTACTATGCGATGTCTTCGGATGCGTCTTCAGGACTCTTTTTCCACAGAAGGAAATTTAGATGCGCACCCCAATAATCAGCAACGATTTCCGCGAACGACGACGACGGCCTGAGGTTTTGATTCATGCTAGTACATCTATTGATGGATTCCGACTCGTTTTCACTACCCAGTTTCACAAAGCGTAAGAATTCAAAGAGTACATTTGATAGATAGATAGATAGATAGATAGATAGATAGATAGATAGATAGATAGATAGATAGATAATAATGCTCACGTTATATCAGAGTTAATTAATTTATATAAAAAAAATAGATTCTGTTGACAAAATTCTCTTGAAAGAAAATCTTCAACTTACAATTCCAGAGAAAAGGTTACTTAAAAACTCGACCTTATGCTTGAGACTGTCCCCAATGCGTTCTAGATAATAACGATGCCATAACTGAATCAGGTGGCTCCCCACGTTTAATATTTTCTTCACAAAGGCAACATTCAACATTTCCTAGATAAATCGTTAAGGCATCAGATTAAGAAATCCATTGTATTTAGATTAAAAGAGGGAGAATGTCACATGTTAGATATTCTTGATTACATGGGCCTGCTGGGTGTGAGTAGGTGGTTCTATAACGATACTGAGCACATTACCTATAAATATAGCATACTATAAAACAATATTTTTATCACACACTCACGAACATATATATATATATATATATATATATATATATATATATTCTGTTACCGACAACGAAATAGAATTATAACTGCGTATGTATGCTTGCCCGAACTAAAATGTGTAAGTGTGTCTGTGTTCATGACCGTTTCATCCCGAGCAAGTACGGAAAAAATTCTGCCTTACAACATTTTATCCGATGATCGCAAAAGCGTGAAACCCATGGTCACAAACTCATATCTATACAGAGAATATTTTAGTTCTATCACTGATATTGACCGCTTTTTACTAAGTACTGCACATAAAAAAGCAATTTTTTTAAGCGTTTCAGCACAAGCAAGGCGGGAAGCAAAAGCTTACAGAAAATTTGGTGCAAGATCAGATAGGAGTGATAGAAGAAAGGATGAGGAGAAGGGTAGTGGATAGATCAAGGCAACTGGAGATGTCGATTGACATTACATTTGAATAGCTGGAGATTATAGCTCTCAGGGAAACTAGAATAGGGAAGGGAGTTACACAGGCGAGAGGTGCGAGATATGAAACTATTGGAGTAGAAGAGACGGCTACATTTAATAGTTTCTACAGTGAAATGGTGAGAGCGGGATGCCAGCCTCGTAGGGCGCTGGAACTCATGAAGTCTGGGAACCAGCGAATGCAGCTCCTCGGAGCAATTGCCATGAAAGTATTTGTAAAAAAGACAGAGAGAGGCGACGGCACGTCTGTGAGAAAGTGACTGTAGACGAGATGCCAAATCAGAGCCAATTATATTGCATATCCGCCTCTGGAGCCTATCAAGAACCTCGAGGCAAACAGAAGGGGCTCCAGAACATATATGGCAGCAATACTCCATGCAAGGGCGAATTGTTGATTTAATACACACAAACACACACACACATATATATATATATATATATATATATATATATATATATATATATATATATATAGACATATGATGGTGGAATATGTGACAATTTGGAAAATAATTATATTTCAAAGAATTTACTCACAGTTTAAACATTTTCAGAATAATATTTCAACAAGGAGCGGTATATTAAAGGAATCCGGCCGTACAGGAATATACGAGTTCGTTAAGATAAACATTCGAACAGGTAATTATTGCATTAACGCTTAGGACAAAGCCCAAAACATCCCCCCTAAGGAAGGAAGGAAGGAAGGAAGGAAGGGGAAGGAAGGAGCCTATTGAGAGAATAAACGTGAAAGGAAGTCGCATTAAGAAAAGAATAACCCGTTGAATACAGATAGGAAGGAAGGAAGGAAGGAAGGAAGGAAGGAAGGAAGGAAGGAACAAGCGTATTAAGATAAAAGACGAGAAAGGCTTATTAATTTGAAAAAGAATAAGCTGAAGAGAGAACGAAAGAACGAAGAAACGAAAGAATATATAAAGGAAAATTAGCAGGAGAAGGAAATCACTTCAGAAAAGGAATAACAAGCTGAAGAGACGAAGAAGATAGGAAAAAAGGAAGTAAAAAAGAAAGATAGATATTCTGTGAAAACTCTGAGAGAAGAAAATAAGAAGGAGCACAAGTATGAAGAAAGAAAGTCAAAAAGGAAAGAATGGAGAGAAAGAAAATAAAGCTTTGTAGAAATGGAGAGAAAAGAAAGAAAAAAGAAAACTATAGTCGAAAGGTAAGATAATTAAAAGAAAGGAAGCAGTAGAAAAGGAAATGGCTAAGGAAAAAGATAACAACAAATAAAATATATTTTAACTTTTTTCTTTCTATTGAACATATGCAAAAGAGAGGGAAAAAAGATAAAACGACACCCATTATCATTATTTGAGATTTGGGGGTGGATTGTTCTGAAAAAAATTTCTCCGTTTTTAAATTGGATTGCTCTCAATTATTCCAATTAAAGCCCACGACCTTCACACATTTTCTTCATGAATTATTCCATTCAGGAATGAGGATTTTTATGTCTTGGACACAAGATGCTCAATATTCAGGAAGCATGAATTTGGGTGAATACATTGAAGGGTTTAATTTTGTTCGAATCAACTAAAAAGGAAGTCATTCTTTAAAAAAAAAAAAACAGCGTTGTAGCAATATAAAACGAAAATGAAAAAGAATGTTTAAAAATACAATATGGACGATGTAAAAGAAATGTAGCGAAAGAAAGAAAGAAAGAAAAACGAAAGGATACAAGAATAGTTCTAAAAAGAAAAAAAGACAGAAAGTACAGTTCTAAAAAGTAAAATTAATTTTAAAAATAAAGAAAGAAACAAAGAAAGAAAGAAAGAAAGAAAGAAAGAAAGAAAGAGAAATAAAAGAAAGTTTAATATGAAAGATAACTTTAGTGAATAAAAGAAATTATAGCTCAGTCAAAGAAAGACAGAACGAAAGAAATTAAGAAAGTATAGATTTAAAAAGTAAAAAGAGGGAAATAAAGTATAGTTCTAAAAGGTAAAAACAATTCAAAGAAAGAAAAAAGAGTGAATGAAAAAAGAAAGAAAAATAAAACAAAGAAAGATAAACGAAAGTTCTAAATACAATTTAGAGAAAGAAAGAATGTATAGCTCTAAAAAAGTAAGCAAAAAGAAAGAATGAAGCAATCAGTTAGTGAAAGAAAGAAAGAAATGAATCATCCAGAAAATGGAGAACGATTCAATGATAGAAAAAATAAATACAAAAAAGGAAGAAAAAAAGAATGAATGAAAAGAAAGAAAATGCTATGAAATAAATGCATTGAAAGAATTCAGAGAAAAGAAAAAGCCCTATACTGCAAATTTAAAAGCTGAATGGAATTAAAAGTTTCAGCACAAAATGCAACGGAGATTTTTAAATACTTTAACTTAGCAAACGGAATTTAAACTAAAAACTTTTTGACTTCCATTTTGTTAGAAATTTTCTTAATCACTATCACAGAAGCAGTAGGGCTAGTTTTCGACATCACAGTTGATAAATTTTTTTTCAAAAGACAAAATAACTATTAAAAATTATTCTTGTTTCTACCAAAAATATAACCCACTTGCAATTTAAAAAAAGATGATAGCTGAAAAAATAGAATGTGACAACCATATAATGAATGTAAGCTCTGAATAAATAAACTCTGGTTATTTGACAGCCATTTTAGGTGTTTCGCACCATTTCTGCAATGTTGAAATTCTCAATCATTTTTTTTTTTTTTTTGTTTGGGGCTTCTTTTTTTTTCGTGCACACAGTTTTTGCTTAAAAAATGTCCCCATACATTATTCATGGTTCCGAGCCGACCTTTGAGTAGTGATGATTGCTATCGAGACAACACTGCATACCAAAATAAAATCTACAATATCCAAAAGTAAATATAGCATGCGCATAATACGAAAGTAATCTTAGCCTGACCATGTCTATTACTTTGGTTTATACATATCTAATCTGTTCACACACACACACACACACACACTTACACATACCTATACATTTTATAAGCCTTTTGTTTCACGTTCTATATGAAATAATCGCGTTATTATAGGAGCTTCAAATTATTTTCAATATATTTCTCCTCTTTGTGCAAATAATGTTACAAATTTTGAGTACTCTTAAATAGAATCCGATGATTATTCTGAAATCTATATTACAAAATCATCAAGGTGTTTATATATATATATATATATATATATATATATATATATAAACACAATGGTGTGCAAATCTTTTGGGGCATCTACATAAAATCATCACATACATTTATTCGAAGATTGTTTAGCAGTGTACATTTATCGGTCGTGTCTGCGGACCTTGCGTATTATTTTGACGTGTAACAGAGGATAAACCGCTTGAAGCAGAAAAATGTCATGCATAACAATTGGGCCAATGAAAAATCTGAGATCATAAAGTCATGATAATATGCAAACTTCTTAGTAAGAATTCTTCCATGTTATTAACATCCGTGTATGGGGCGTCGACACGTCATTGTAGTTTATCATTAGCGTGCTTTTTTTTACAGTAAAACAATAAGTAAAAATACTTTTTTCTGCTGAAACAAAGATAAAGGTTGTGACTTTGAAGAAGATGACTCAACGGGAATTAGTTATGCTTATGCTTCAGAAACAGTGTTCAAATCATCCAAAAAACTTTTACTAATCCTGAAAGTTTTTTATGAGCAAAGAAAACTGGATGGCCACAAAAGTTAGCCATTGGAATAGAAGTTTGGCGCTGCCAAAAATAAGTAACATGGCACTTTGCAAAGTGGTAATAATGATGTTCAGTGATGAATGCAAAATAGAGTTACATTCTACTATAAAAATATAATGTAAAAGGTAAAAGAATTTATCAAATGTGAAAGCTTATACAATGTCAGAATATACGGGGTGCGATATGTAAAATTGTTTTTTGATTGTATCGACTGTATAATATGGTAGGGCCAGTTGGGCACCGTCTATAAGAAAAAAGAGCACCAGGACGACACAAATCACTCTGCTAGAATTTTTGAGTCAAAATAAAATCTACAATATCCAAAAGCTGGACTGCTTGGCATTCGCACCGGAAGCTCTAATATGAACATTTCATTGTGTTTGACTATCAATCTGAAACTAGGACAGAAGATTCGGCAAGGGTTGAATAATATATTCAGTCAATATCATGGTGTTTGGAGTGATTACTGGTAATGGCAACGTTATGTCTCCATTCCTCTTCCCACAGGGCCTCAGACTCAACACAGAGGCCTACATAAAGGGTGATAAGGAGGTAGTGGCTGCTGGAAAAACCTTATATCTGTCACCAGGACTCTAAAACATGACAGACAACTAAGGGAATCCTGTTATTGCTGTAAGAGAATTTCTGTGACCACATCACCCCTTACATCTACTCACCTAACTCACCAGACTGCAACCCTCTTGATGATTATGTGTGGGGTCCATTTGAGGGAAAAACCAACAAAACTCGTTTTAACACTAAAGATAGACTGAAGGCAAGGATTATGGCAGCATTCACCAGCTTAAACAAGGAGACCGTGCGGAAGAGTTGCAGGAGATTCTAAAGTCATCTGGAGGCCCTGGTTGAAGCCAATGGAAATTTTATTGAATAAATTTACTCTTTAGTATTTCACAATATTTTTGTGTAATTTTGGTAAATATATCTGTTAAAATGAGATGCCAGTGTTATTTTCATTTTTCTGTCATTTAGCCGACAAGTTGGAACCCGTATATTGTAAGAATATATAATGTAAAAGAAAGGATAAGAACATACGAAAATATGTGAAAGACCACTGGAAGAAAGACACAATACTAGATACACAACAAGATATTAACATTTACCCGTATATTGTAAGAATATATAATGTAAAAGAAAGGATAAGAACATACGAAAATATGTGAAAGACCACTGGAAGAAAGACACAATACTAGATACACAACAAGATATTAACATTTACCCGTATATTGTAAGAATATATAATGTAAAAAGAAAGGATAAGAACATACGAAAATATGTGAAAGACCACTGGAAGAAAGACACAATACTAGATACACAACAAGATATTAACATTTACCCGTATATTGTAAGAATATATAATGTAAAAGAAAGGATAAGAACATACGAAAATATGTGAAAGACCACTGGAAGAAAGACACAATACTAGATACACAACAAGATATTAACATTTTATGATGTACACGTAATGTTTTTTGTTTTTTTGTTTTTTGTTTTTTGTTGTTGTTGCTGCTGCACACACGGTCGTAAGAGAAAATTAGTATAAGTTTTCTTGGAAGCCTAATCAGCTAGAAATTAGTTTACAATATTAGTTTATCTAATCTTTTACCAGACCACGAAGTATGACGGTGCTCCTTGCCGTATATTACGTACCAGAAAAAAGCTTTCTTGGAGATAAAGATGTTCAGCTTTTGAACATCTGGATGACAGAATCAGAATATTATGAAAACATTGTGGTTGTAACAGAAGAAACGAGTCCCCCAATGAGAATTACATGACCTTGTTCTATTCAATGTCACATCGAAAACAGGCTTTTCAATCTCACGTTAAAAACAGACAAGTATTCGAGCTAAAAACAGCAGTAGTAATTACTAACTCCCTACTTTGACGTTTTATATTTTTTTTAAATTTCTGTGGTAATAAGAAAGATCACTTTTTGTAAATAAATTCATTTCTACCTTAAGAAAAGAGTTGAAACTTTCGCTGGTAGACCAGCATTTTTGCATGGTCTTTCTTCAGGATCATTTATGCTTAAGATCTATTATACACAAGACAGCATTAATGAAAATGTAGTCACTTGTTTTCTCGTTCTCAAAGATCATAAAATGAACTTAGAAAAGCATACAGCTAAAAAACCTTGTGCACAAAGTTAAAAAAAAATGTAATTAATTTACCAAGGTGGACGAAAAGATTTGCAAACATGTAGATATCTTTCTATCTCTTTTTCTCTTTAGATATATATATATATATATATATTATATATATATATAATGAAAATTTTAGAAAAGTCTGTACAAAAACTTGTTGTATAGAGAAGATAATAGAATTTGGAAAAAAACCTAATGTTTTTTTTATTTCTTTATATTTACTATTTATGGTACATGTATGTTTACACAGAATTATTAAAATTAAAATTGTTTTATTTACATGGGGCTTTTCAGAAAAAAAAATCTTTTTTAACCGGTTTCGCTTTTAGCTTTTCAAAAAATGTGTAAATGTTTATTAGATTCCCACCTCCTGAACTCTATCCCGGGAAAAACGTGCCTCTGGTTTATATAAGGAACTGAGGTTTGGTTTAAATTTGCTGATAAAAATATTTCTTTATTAATGCGCTTTTGTTCGGAGATTTTTCGTAGAATTGGTAGAACGGGAAGATATTAAATTTTAGCAGATTCCGTCCTCCACATTGCTCTATACGTTGGATAAGTGTGATATTTATATTTATATATATATATATATAGAGAGAGAGAGATAGATATATATATATATATTATTTTTATTATTACCATATATGCCATATCTATAATACTTTCATTAATATATTAACATATTATTACTTATGCAATATATATATATATATATATATATATATATATATATATATATATATATATATATTTATCTTTTATTTTAATATTATGTATAATTAAATTATCGTTATTGATATTTATATTAGGATATCTTTATTAGTATTAATATCTTTATATTTATAGTAATACTAGATTACCAGGTAGATCTGATCTTTATATCTATAATATATTTAAGGTTGGTAAAATTGGAATTGTTATATGCAAGCCGTAAGTTCTATGCTAATAGTTTCCTTCTGCTAATCTTTTGCAACTTCTAGCTTCCATGTCATTTACACGGCACAAAATTTAAATGCAGTATCAATCGTCATCTTCTGTCTCCTTAAATCCTGTTGTTTTTATTGTCCTTTCTCTTCAGTAACGTTTTCTTAGTTTCCTTCATTCTATTGGATTTCATCCTCAGTAACTCCTTGCGTCTTAATGGCTTCATTGCCTTATTTAGATTAAAATGGTTATAAAATAAAATACCTTGTATATATATGTATATATATATATATATATATATATATATATATATATATATATTTCATAAGTAATAATATGTTAATATATTAATGAAGGTATCATAGATATAGCATATATGGTAATAATAAAATAATAAAATATATATATATATATATATATATATATATATATATATATATATATATATACAGTTGGGGAAAACAAATATTCGTACACTTGAAAAATTCTATTTTTATAAATGTAAAAGCCTTAAATAAAACAAATCTCGGCACATTTTATGTATAAAGACAAATACTATTAAAAAATAATAATAAACTTAATTACCTCTTATTCTAACAGAAATTAAACCATTTTTTTTATTCTAACTGGTGAAAAAAGTATTCGTACAAATCAATTATTAGAATAAAATAATCAATTAATTATGAAAAAAGTATATTCTAGAATTTTCCAGTAATGATAACTATATTTGAAGACAATGTTATCAGTAATTATAGTTAACGCTATTAGCCATTATCAGAGCATTCTGCCATTTCTAGTCTTACGAGAAGGTTCTAATAATGCCTAAAGGTAAAGAATTGACTATTTCACAAAAACAACACATTTTGTCTCTTTGGAGAGATGGGAACAATTACAGAACGATTTCTAACAACCTGAATATTCCTTTTACTACAATTGCTTCGATCATTGCAAGGTTTAAAACTCGTAACAGCGTCGAAAACTAAAGACGAACAAGTGCTCCGAGGAAGATTTCTCTAAGATCAGCAAGGATATTAGGACGCCAGATTCAACAAAATCCACAGGTTACCCAAGAAGAGCTGCAGGAACATCTGCGTGCATTAGGGATTAAAGTAACCAAGTATACAATAAGTAATGAACTACACAAAAACAGTCTGAAATCACGCATCCCAAGGAAGACTCCACTCCTCTTGAAACGACCCAGATATGCTAGGCTAAAATTCGTTAGAGAGCATAAGGATAAAGAATATTCGTTTTGGGAAAACGTAATATGGACAGATGAAAAAAAATAGAGTTGTTTGGTCCTAATTATCGAAATCATGTGTGGAGGAAGGACGGTGATGCCTACTTACCAAAGAACACGTTGCCAACTGTAAAATTTGGTGGTGGCAGTATCATGATCTGGGGTTGTTTTTCTGCAAAAGGTGTTGGCAGAATATCAATAATAGATGGCAAGATGAATGCCGAAAGCTATCACAAAATCCTGCAAGACAATTTAATGCGTTCTGTTGAGAGACTTCGGCTACCTCCTGATTGGGTTTTCCAACTGGATAATGATCCTAAGTATATCGATCTACAAGGAAATGGTTAGCTGAAAGTAAAGTTTATGTCTTGCAATGGCCAAGTCAGTCCCCAGACTTGAATCCAATCGAGAATTTATGGCGATATTTGAAAATTCAAATTGGGAAAAGAGCACCAACAAATATCAAGAATTTGAAGACAATATGCCAAGAAGAATAGGACAAAATACCACTCAATGTGTGCAAATCATTAGTTGAGACGATCGGGAATAGACTGGTAGCTGTTGAACTCAATAAAGGATATTCCACAAAGTATTGAATTAAGTTAATATGCTTTTTTTTTGTTTTCTACGAATACTTTTTTTTAAAATAAAATGTATCTTTACACATAAAATGTATCAAAATTTGTTTTAGTTAAGGATCTACATTTATAAAAATACAATTTTTCATGTGTACGAATATTTATTTCCCCCCACTATATATATATATATATATATATATATATATATTATTTGATTTAAAATATGGTTTTCATGACACAGTTCTAACCATGTTTCAAAAATGGAAGCTAAAAGCCCTGAATTTAATTTTGTAAGCGAATTCGCTTAAATTAAAGACATTAGTTCCATTTTATCCTCAAGCGAATTCGCTTGAGGATGAAATGGAACTAATGTCCAACACACCTGTAGTAATAGCAACCAACACACCTGTAGTAATAGCAACCGACGTACAGGTAGTAATAACAACCAAATCACATGTAGTAGTCACAACAAACGCAACAGTAATAATAACAACTAACGCACATGTAGAGATATCAACTAACGCACAAGTAGTAATAACAACTATCGCATATGTAGTAATAAAAACCAACTCGCATTTAGTAATGCCGAGAAACACACGTAGTAATAATAAATAATGCACACGTTATAATAGCAAACAACGCACCTGTAGTAATAACAGCTGGCTCACATGTAGTAATAACAGCCAATGCAACTGTACTAATAACAACAAATGCACATGTACTAATGTCAGCCAATGCACACGTAGTAATAACAACCTATGAACATCACCGTCGCAGTGACAAGATGTCAAAATCTCTATACAATTACAGTCGACACTATATACATTATTCGGACTATTGTCCTCATCTTTGTCGCCATATTTATTACAACGTTTCGGCCTTTTTGTATCTGGCTATATTTCTGAGGTGAGGTATTATTTACACTATTTACATTATTCGGACTATTGTCCTCATCTTTGTCGCCATATTTATCACAACGTTTCGGCCGTTGAACGCTCAAACCTTCTTCAGGTGGTTGGAATGTCGAACTGAATACTTTATTTCGCTCACTGGGGTAGACTGTTCTAGTTCCACGTGTCATGTTTGATGGATGTCAGTTATCAGTTATCTCCTGTTAATTCCCCTCTCTAAGTTCTCCACCACCTTAACCGGGTATTGAACTCACACTCTTTGGGTCCTGTCACTGGATCGAACTAACGACTTTATCCATTGTGCCATGTGTCCTTGAGTATGTTTATGAATTTCTGGGTTTTATAAAACAAATATCTTCGTTTACCATTTTTTTATCAGTGCTCAAATTGCAATTTTTGCATTTATCCATCATGTTTTTACCAGAGCTCATATTGCAATTGTTGTTGTTATTATCGCTTTTCTCTGGCATTCCTTATTACTGGTACCCATATTGTATTCATTTCCATGCTTGATCGGCTTAGGAGATTTTTGGGGCCTAGCATATGTGCAGATTCCTTAAATTTACGAATTTTCCAATGGTGTTCTTTGTCTACGATATCAACCTGATCCCACAGAGGGGGGTGATCTCCCTTTTTTCTCCATATGTGATAAGCCACGCCTGATTTTTCCACTTCCCCTCATCTTACAGCTTTCTGGTGTTCTTGAAACCTTACCTTAACGCGGGGGGGACTGTCTCCCCTTTATATTTCTTTCCAGATCTCACGGGATGGCGTACACACAGTCTTTAGCCATGTTCTCCTCTATGGGAGGCTTTACTCGGGAGTAATGATAACAGCAAAAATTGCAATATGAGCACTGGTAAAAGAAATGGTTGCTGAAGACATTAGGTTTATAATATCCAGAAATTCATAACAGCCGAAACGTTGTAATAAATATGGCGACAAAGATGAGGACAATAGTCCGAATAATGTAAATAGTGTATATAATACCTCATCTCAGAAATATAGGCATATACTGAAGGGCCGAAACGTTGTAATAAATATGGCGACAAAGATGAGGACAATTGTCCGAATAATATAAATAGCGTACATAATACCTCATCTCAGAAATATAGACAGAAATTGCAGTCGAATTTCGATGTATATCAACACATCTGATCGGGCGATTGTAAGTTACTGGCGAGTGAACGATTTATTCAGATTTAAAAGCAAAATACCTTTTTTTACGAAAAAAAGTAAAGAACATATAACTTAAGCATTTTGTTAGATTACCACTTAATTTTTCTTATGAAATGATATTGTCTAATCTACGATATGTATCCATTTACATCCGCTTCTGTTTAGCGTCTGTTGCTGCCATTGATTGCAAATCTAAGGGTCATGACCCATTTATGAAAAATAATTTCTTAATTATTGCTTCTTCACTTACTTTAAATTTAACGTAGGTAATATTAGATTGGCTGATCTAAGTAAAGCCCACAAACATTACAACAATCCCTTTTTTCCTTTTTCGTTTTTGAATCTGAATAAATGCTTCACTCACCAGTAATTTACAATCGCCTGATGAGATCCGTTGATACGTATCGTTGATACTGCAGTTGTGTGGTTATTTAGACATGTTTTCGATGTAATATCCTAGAATGTTTCTCTACTTTGTATTGAGGCCTCTTTTAAATTAAATGTTACAAAATTTGGAATTGTACTCTATTCGTTCGCATCTTACCTGGATATAGACTTTGTACAACAAATATTTTATTTTTCAGCATGATCTTTTCTGTCGATACAGATGTCAAAACTTTCCCTGATTAATGAAACTGTGGAGAGCCACGATCGCATCTCCAAACGGAAAAAACTGGGTATAAAAGAGATGTTTTAAAAGGGTAACATGATTATCCATGAAATCTACATGAAAATGATTTTAAGGGGATTCTTAATTATGAAGATCATTAAATGTTTCATGGAAGAAAGTGTTAATTACGGTTATGATTTTGTCTGCAAAACCGGAAGCTAGTTCCGTTACTTTACATCCATTTGTAGCAGAAAGTAATAATAAGGAAATGAGAAACATTGAAAATGCGGTGACACGTAGCTTCCCCGAGCGGAAAGTGGACGGCAATAGCTTTCTTTAATTACATCTGTAAGTCTCCATAACTCATGTCTAGATCACGAGAAGCTACAGCAGCTTATCAAATAGAAACGTTACTTTGATTACCTGGTGTTTGTATGAAGATGATTACGTAAGATAAAAAAAAAACTCATACATGTGAGTTTGTGCGTGTACCTAAATATATTGGATCGACGATAAAGTTTCCAATGTCATCTTCAACACGGTAATAGTGAAATCTTAGAATTGTATTTGAACTTTTTTCAAGTTTTTCTTTTTCGAGTTGTTACCATTTCCGGAATATTTTTACATGTGCACATCCAAGTTCCGTATTCTTGAAACGCAAACAAGATAAGCTATTCGTTGTAGAAGGTGTTTTACAAGGTCCTGGCTGAAAGAGAGTAAAAAAATCTGAAACAGCGGATTAATATCAAGAATGGTAAAAAAGAAAGTGAAACGCTCACTATATTAAGATGCATCATAGTGAATGCACTTTGAAGAAATCGAGTGTTTGCAGTGAAAGAGGAAGTTTAGGAAAGAGAAAGATGATGTGTAGAATTGGACATATAGTGGAGAGACACCCCACACCAAAAAAAAACAAGCATATGTTTATTTGGAAGTGCAGAATTATTAATGAAAATATGTTGGGTAAAAAGACTCTGACCTGACAAGTAGATGGTCCATCATGAAAATGGACGTGCGCATATTTCTAAAAAACCCAACACAAAAATGAGTCATCCATATTTTACCTTAGATTTATCCCTCTCTTTACTATTAACTCAATCGAAAGATTACACGGAATCGAACATTTTTTTAAAAATTTCTGTTGATGTTTTCTCATCTGTCTAAATCTTCGAGACGAGGTATCATGATTACTTGCATTATTTCCATTATTCGGACTGATACGCTCATCTTCATTGCCATATCCGCAACGTTTCGGACGTTGTACCATCCTGCCTTCTTCAGGTGATTGGAATTTTGATTGAACCCTTCATTTCATCCACCGGTGTAGATTGTTCTAGTTCCACGTGACATGCCTCTTCTGGATGTCTCAGCTATTTCCCTTTAACTTAAGTCTTGATTCAACACTGCTGTATCCTGCTATTGAACTAACTACTCATTGGCTCTAGTCACTGGATCTAACCAACGCATTTATCCACTGAGCCATAGGTCCTATCACCTGAAGAAGGCCGGAGCGTTGTAAATATGGCAATGAAGATGAAGGTAACAGTCAGAATAATGTAAATAATATAAGGAACCATAATACCTCATCTCAGAGATATACACAGATATTAAGAACTGAATTGATTTGAAATATCACTCTTCCTTTATGAGAGTGACTGCTGGAAAATATCGTCAAAGGTGAAAAAAAATTGAAGCAACAGGAATGTCGTTCTACAGAGATATGAGAAACGACGAAGATTTATAACATATGGGAACATAAAGGAAACATATTAGCACCAGGTAGACGTTAGTATGACGGTTCCTATCCGTGAAGAACAAAGTGATCTGACAAATTACATTCCTTGGCGGAACCAAGGAATGAAATTTGTCCGATCACTTAACATGGAAGTAGCGATAGAGTCGTGAGATGCTCGCCAAATCCCGCCTTTGAGAGAGAGGTTGGATGGTGGAAAATATACAAAAGTTTCCTATTATCCATGCCATCTCGCAAAACATCTATGTCTCCTCCCCCTCCTCAGCTATGAGTTGAATAGCAGGATAGACTGGGTCCTATAGCTTTGGTTGGCAATCAGACTACCGCAGAAAGAAAAGAGAACATATTCTGAGAAAATGTTCTACTTGAATCGAAAGCGGTTTGATCTCCCAATCGTGTATCATGTATGGCACTGTTTACTTGTGAAGGTAAAAAAATGGCCGATTCACAATATCGATCCATGAAGTACCTTATTTCTCCTGCCAGGCCCTATCTTTACAAATCTCAAGGAAAACCAAAAATGAAGCATTGCTGTTCTATCTGAGATTGAGCTGTTTATTCTTTACTTTCCAACGCTGCTAAAGTTCAATATCTTTTCAGAGGTCATTTGCTTATTTTCAACTTTATAATCTATTTCCTGTGGTAAATGATCAGATGAGCACTTTTCTTTAGTGTCACCAGTTCAGCCTGCATGGACGCACAATGCTACCTCGACGGAATCAAATTATTCTTATTTCCTCCATGTTCCAAATACAAGGAGATAGTACCACTCGAAACAGCTTTATTACCAATAACTGTCACTTTGTAGGGCAGGGTTCCGCATGAATAAATCTCAGAACTTATTAAATCAAGCGTGTCAATCAATACCTCTAACCATTATCCGCATAATCTCTATTCTCGATCCCCTTTCTTCCGCTCGTATTATACACCTGATTTATTATTATTATTCTAGCAGTAACCTTCTATATTTAGTTACCACTCTGACTAAATCCAAAGAAGGGTCTGTAATGTTATCGGTCCTGACCTGGCATAACAACTTCAGTCATTTTCCCACTGCCATGACGTGACTTCTCTGTGTCTTTTCTATAAATATTTTCCTCTCAATTTTTCTAAAGAGTTTCCCTCCTTGGTACCTCGACCACATGACTTTAATCGTACTACTAGATTGGCACTTAGGTCTCAACTTTATACTGTTGAATTAAGTAGATATAACCGGAAGTTCTATTCTGATAGTTTCCTTCCTACTTCTCTACTTCTCTACGTTTTTCTAATCTTCATCAACGGCATTCGCGATGTGATCAGTTCCCAACTAGATATTCATACTAATGACAAAACTATTTACTCCTGCCTTAGTAGTACATCCGATAAATCCGAAAAAGTAAAACTGGCAAATGCTCTTGAAAATTACCTCCAATCAGTGGTTAGTTGGGGCAACGAATGGCTCACAAATGTTAACGCCTCCATAGCAAAACTACTTTCATTTAATCACCAAAGAGCATCTTTTTAGCCTTTTACTAACATGGACGAATTAGTGGAGGGATTATATTGAATCAATTGCTACAGCTAGTTGCTTCTCGTCAGTATCCATCTTGCACATTTATAAATCTACCATTTATCCGTGCTTTGAATACTGCTGCTCCCATATCTGGTCTGGTGCTTCTTCTATATATATCCCGAGATTCTTAAGAAAATACAAAGAAGAGTCTGTAGCGTTTTCAGCCCTGACATGGCATCACGACCTCAGTCACTTTCAAACGCGCGAGACGTGGTTTCCCTCCGTCTTTTCTATAAATATTTTCCTCTCAATTAGTCTAATGATTTCTCCTCCTTGGTACTTCGACCGCGTGAATTAAACTTACTACTAGATTGGCACTTAAGTCTCAACTTTATACTGTTGAATTAAGTAGATATAACCGGAAGTTCTATTCTGATAGTTTCTTTTCTACTACCGCACTTCCCTACTTCTCTACGTATTGCTATATAACTCGAGATTCTTGACAAATTCCAAAGAAGGATCTGTAATGCTATCGGTTCTGAACTGGCATCTCAGTCTCAGCCAGTGACCCGCCACCGTGACGTTGCTTCCTTGTGTCTTTTCTATAAATATTTTCACCCCATGACTTTACACAGATTTCTAGATTGGCAACTAGGTCTTACTGTTTTACTGTTGAAATAGTAAGATGTAACCGTCAATTCTATTTTAGATTTTTTTCTCTAGTAATACTCTCCTGTTGATATTTATTCCGGTATATTGCTTCATCTGCAACCACTTGCGTCTTAGTGGCATTATTACCTTGGTTGCGTTTAAACAATTAAAGAAAATTAAAAAAAAACACAGTGATGTGAATTATTACAAACATTGTAATTATTAATAGTATACAATACTGCTTGTCAAAACGACTAAATCATTCAAATTAAAATAGGAAAAAATAAAGACAAAGGCGATTTGTATTTCCAGCGGCGGTCTAAACCCGGGAGGTTTAAACGACCAGACCTTAACTGCATTGCAAAAAAAAAAAAAGCAACATGAAGAAAAGAATCAGTTTATTACCCTCTGATACACTGCATTATTCACCAGGATGGAATATTTCATCATCACTGGCTCAACAACGGCCAACTCATTTCCGTGACAACTCAACTCCAGAACAACTCACTTCAACCTGCTCAGCACGAGAGTAACTTAATGCTGGTGTCGAATTCATATCTCCATACCAGTGTTGACTGCCATAGCTGTCTCTTAGATCAGCTTTGAGCTCTAGAGATTTTCAATGTTTGGCTGTTTGACTTAATGATTTATCAGTTCTTTAGCTGACTGGTGTTTAATTCAAGATCGGAAAAATAGTCATGCTGAAGCATCCGATAGAAGACTGAACACCGAACTGGAGAAGGAGCACCTCTACAATATAGAGTTTCGTTACGGGGTTGAAAAAAGTACAATCACCCCCTCCCCCAAAATTGAAGGAGTATATGAATGCAGATGAAAGAATTTAGCAGCATGTTTCTTCTTTTTCACAACAATCTTCAACTGAATATTTCAAGGGAATTACATACAATTTTCAATAATTTATATATTAAAAATAAAGTCGTGTATTAAACATGAACCCTAGTAAATTACTTTTCTTCTATTTTAAAAAATTATATTTTAAAAATGATTCTTAATAGACTAATATCGACGATAAAATTTCATAGTTTGCATGTCGTTGTTCACGCGCAAAGTCGTTGTTGGTTAGTTGTACTGGAGTTGATTTGTCACGGAGATGAGATGACCGGTGTTGAATCAGCGGTGTTGAGTCGGCGAAGTTAAGTTGACGGTGATGAGGCGTCCTGTATACTTATTCACTAGTTTCCTTTCTACTGCAATTGCAAGATAAAGCAAAATTCTTTGAAAACACAATCACCTCCAGAATGTTAATGGTTAGAGAATAACAATAGGATATTTTCTCGTCTTCCTGTTACATGGAAAAACATTAGTTTATCTTTTTTATTCATTTTTTACCGTTTGTTTTAAAATGAAAATGTAGCGGTAATTACAAACTAATCCAAAAATATTCGGTAAAAAATGAAAACGTCAACAAATGAGAAAGGACTAATCTAGTTTCTAATTTCAAGAGGTTTTTTACTTGAATCTTCTGCATGTTTACGAGAAAAAACCGATTGAAAGATTATTTGTTCAGAGAAATAGATGAGAAAGAAAGGGGTCGGTTTTAGGAATTAATGAAAATACGATTGTTTAAAGAGTGAACATTAAAATCTCGTAAATAATGCCCTGCTCGGATATTCCGGACTAGATGACATTTGATCTCCGGTCAGAGCCACCAGTTATTAGTTGTTGGTTTACTTAAATTACATTCTGTGGCGAAAACTTCAAGTCACCACGATAAAACATGTTTATTTTGGGATCCTTTTGGATATAAAAAAAGAGTGACAGTCTTTCAAAATTAGACAATAGACATCATATTGACGTAGTAGCTTCTCGTAAAATTAACAATTCGTCAAGTAATGAAAGAAAGAATTGTCACTACTGAAGTTCCAATAGATACGGTAAGACGAAACATCATCTAAATTGATAAATTGAAAGCAAAAATCCATTAACCAAAAAGAATCCATTAGACAAGAGACGACATAATAACGTAGTGAGGTTAATAGTAGCGCCATAATATTACCGTAAGACGAAACGTCATCTAAATTAATAAATTAAAGCAAAAATCCATTAACCAAAAACATCGAATGAGATAAAACCCTGAGCAAAAGAACATCTGTTAAGGCATGATGAAAAGGGGGAGATGTTATACAAGGTGTCCCCATTAATTTGACATCATTTTAAATATAATTATCATGAAAACTGCAATGTCTAGTTTAATGAAAATTAATAGTTTAGGTGTTGAATATCATAAGTTTCTTATGGAGCCGATTTCATAAGTGTTCAGTATGTGCACCGCCTGTGACACGGCACACGTCAAGTCGGTTGTTAAGCTCTTGCTAAACACGCTGTAGAAATTGATTCTCTGCTTGATTTCATCAATGCTAGCAGGAAGAGGGTGGTTCATAGATCAGTCCCTTTACATATCCCATAATAAGAAATTACACGAGGACATGTCCGGTGACCGCGGCGGCAATTTTGATCAGAAAACTGTCTTCATCTCCACCACGCTCGATCTATCTCTGGCAGATTCTCATTGAGATAAGTCCGTACTGTCCTCTTTCACTAAATATAAAAGCTTGATCTGTTTTTATACATTCTGTGAAAATTTGATGTTTTTTCAACAAGAATTGCAAAAATTATTGGCCTGCGAAATGATGTCAAACTTTCGGGGACACCGGGTACAATGAAAAAAGCAAAATAGAATTGCATTCAGATGCATAACTGAGGACAAATTTGTACAAAAAACATTCGAAAATATACTACAAAGACAGTAAATTTTGGTTGTTGACGTTTAAAGTTTTGGTGCGATATCAAAAGTAATCGTAAAAAGATGATAATTATTTTTTTTTTTTTTTGGAATACTGAAGAAAGTAAAATAAATGACATTTCTAAAGTCCTCTTACTGGATATACAGCAGGTGAAATAAAGTAACATTTTTTTATCAAGTTGCCGTACAACACGTGTCACAATAAACTTTTTGAATGATGAATACATTGTGGTGTTACCACATTGGTCGGCCGAGAAAATGGACCATGACATAATCGAAGCCAAGGGAGCTGAAAAATCAGGTGTCGAACAGAAAGCTAGAGATCATGTAGCTTTGGGTTTACTGTGAAGAATAATGTTAAAAACTACCTGATGATATCATTTTTAAGTTGAGCCTCTATTTCGTACCAATAGGCGCCATAATATTTCGTACCAATAGGCGCTGTAATATTTTGAACCAAAAGACGCCATAATACTTTGCACCAATAGGCACCATAATAGTTCGTACCAATAGGCGCCATACTACTTCGCACCATTAGACGCCATAATATTTCGTACCAATAGGCGCCATAATATTTCGGACCAAATGTCGCCATAATATTTCGTACAAATAGGGGCCATAATATTTCGGACCTAATGTCGCCATAATATTTCGCACCAATAGGTTCCATAATATTTCGTACCAATAGACGCCATAATGTTTCGGTGTAATAGGTGCCATAATAAATAATGATTGCGACTTTTGATGCAACCAAATATAAAGACATTTGTCGTTCAATAAAAGTAGTTAATTCTAAGTTTCCCTTCTTTTTCTCCTGTGTATCCATTTTGGACGTAGGTGATCATGAGTCTCCACAATTTCCTATTCTTCCTAGGCATTAGGAGATTTTGTCTTTCTGCTATTTCTCCTAAACCCTGTTCTGCTTTCCCATGTCAAAATTGTCTTCAACAAATCAGTTGAGTGTCAAAATTTCCAAGCCTTCTTCCATCATTGTGTCCGATGATTTTTAGCTGCCTCTTTCTAATGTTAAGCTTAAGTTTCCTTTTTGTCTCCCTTTTCTCTAAAAGTTCGTCTCTGCTCACATGTTCAATCCATGCTATCCTCAGCATCCTTCTATAGAACCACATTTCTGTTGCTTCAAGTCTTTTTTCTTCTGTAATGCATACATTATAATAGACTATATGTTATGCCGTAGGAGCAGTTTCATGAATTTTTTTTCTTGATTTCCAAATTTCATAATTTCAATTAGCATTTTGTTTTCATTAAAATAAAAAACTTCTTCAATTTTTGAAGAAATATTTGGAGACTGTAATTTTAAGGACGACAGTTTTATAAAGAGAACATTATTGTAAAATGTATGCTCCAGTTTCTGAAACTAGTTGTACGATCTATTCGTTGATTTTGTGAACTATTGTATTTTTTCATATGAATCAGACTGAATAACATCCAGTATAGCATTTCAAATTCCATCTTTTCTTGTATATTTCATCGCTGGATAAAGATTTCAATAACTTTTCTCTAGATAGGAGACATATCATCAGGGATATAGCTCCCAACTTATCATCCACGATCAACCAACATTTCGATTTTCTTTGCATATTCCAATGACGTTCGTATCATTTGAAATTTCTGAATTTATTAAACATTTTTCTTCATCTGCCAAGTCAGCCTTCTATCTTTTAGAGCTTCAAACACGCAACGTGGTTATTTATTTGATACAGACAATTTTTGTATATCTCATACAAATATTTGTTTTCATCTGCGCAGAAGGCAAAAATTTTTTTACCTAACTGAGCAGATGTTGCAGTAAACCTCCATCAGCCGCTATTCCAAGGAATGTTTTATTTTATATGTCAATAAGACATGAAGTAGTAAATAATTTAGATACACAGAGAAGGTGCTATGTCGCAATGTGGACACACAAGGATTGCTGAAAAGTGCTCGACCCAATCAATCAAGAAGCATTTCCCAAAGGGTTATGACATTTCTACATTTGTTCAAAAGAAGATTTTAATATCCGCTTATATATATCATCATGGTCTCAAAAACGGTCACATAGTGCGAAACATGGAATCAGAGATGATAGTGAAGATTTGTACACGTGATATTTTGGGAATGCATCTTTTCTAGATCAGCTTCTTTTCTGGAAATTTCTAGATTATTGCGAATTTTATAATTTATTAAGTTAATGTATGTTCTTATGTTTGTATTCGTATTTTTCTTTGAGGGATCTGTTCTTTGCTTTTATTGTCTTCAAGACTTTAAGAATTATATATATATATATATATGTGTGTGTGTGTGCCTGTTTGCGGGGATGTGTGTGTCCCTGTGTGTGTGTATGTTGTGCACAACTCAGTGTTTCCAATATAAAAATTCATTAATAATACATAGAACTCATTTTTCTGCTATCTTCCAACAATGTTCCGTAAGTACCATGTTGACAAATATCATTGATTTCAATGCAATAAAGTCTTAATGAAGTTTAGAACTTCAAAGATATTTTCCAATAATAAATTCAGCTTTGATCGATACAAATAATAACTAATAGTACTTTAGTGTTTGAGGATGAGTGCGTGTACATGAATGTGAACGTGACTTCGAAAAGCACCTCAGAGAAGACCAGGACCTCAAAATCTAGCAGGGTGAGGGCTTCAGCCAAGGTGTATAATATTATTGACAATGTTATACGTATTTTTTACACATACTGTCTTAATGCATTGAAGACTCTTGAGTAATTTTAAACACACGTCGTCTTTCTCGGCTTTATTCATATTGTTTAAATTAACACTTCTATTTTCGTGATAATAGAATATTTGAAGGTGACATAGCCTAGGTCCTCTCTTTACTTAAATCTGGTCCTCGTTAGATGAATATAATTTAGCCTACTTAAGTTAGTATACTTGCACCTTTATTTCACAAGAAACTATGGCGACATCAGCAGTTTGGCTATAAAAGAAAAACATGAAGTTTAATCATGCAGGACAATATTAGATGAGGTGAAAGGAGCCATCATCTATAATGACGATGCTTTTTTTTTTGGCGACAACAGTTATAATGAACTATATTGTAGACCACCTCAAAGCTTTGGGTAAACTGTTAAGATGCCAGATACTTTTGGAACTGGATTCGACGTAAGAACACAAGCTAAAAAAGACAATTTGAGTAAATTGATGTTATGGACGGGTCCACGAGTTTCCGCGAATGAAGGATGAGTTCAGAAGATTGCTGCTTGGCTCCACAGTTCATGTAACTATATTGAGAGAAAAGCAGAAAGAATAAACTGGGGGGGGGGAATAAGGTGGGTGAACGAAGAGATGGAACGGGCAGAGTCGTGGAGAGGAAAGTGGCATTTGCTCCAGCTGAGCGTGGGGGGTGTAAGGTGCGAGGATAGTTGTGTGGCGACCGGCGTTGATTTGAAAGTGGGTGATGTTGAAGCAGAGGAATTCAGGAAAAAAGCGATGCCAGTCATATTAACGTAACTGAATTGGATGCCGTGATGAAAGGACTTCATTTGGCATTGAAGCAGTGACTGTGGGATATTGAAATTAAAATTGATTTGGCTAGTGTGTTCTGATGGATGAAGTCATAGAAAAGAGGGGTGTAAAAAAGACGGACCTGCAGAAATGCGCGTCAAGCCTCATTTGGGGATTTCCAACGTGCTTATTCAAGAGTAAGTACTGAAAAATGTAGATGATTTACCACTGGCCGGGATAGATTAGAGCAGCCATTCTCAACGGGGTGAGGGATATCACCCAAAGGAGGCGATTGTCTCTCTTAGGGAGGGGGCGATAAGTTCTCACAAACAACTTCTTTTCTTTCATAGTAAGTGGAAACATTCGCAAATAAGAATTACGAAGTAGTGTTTTAATAAACATTTCTAAGTTTATTTTTTCACATTTGTTTACGAAATTAAGTCTTTAACCCTTTAAGGATGAAAATGTCTTTTAATAACTTCACCCCAAGCAAGGCGGGTGTGCAACAAGTACGCAGGGGGGTTACAGAGAGTGAAAAGATTGGGTATATGGGGAATTGAAGTAAGAATAAAAAATGAACGGCTTCAAGACAACAGAAAATGGCGATTGATGTTGCATTTAAATTTTTGAAGATTGTTATCTGGAAAGCAAAGAAGCGGAAGGTAATTCCACGGCCGGGAAGTGCGAGAAAAGAAACTGCTAGAGTAGAAGTGACGGTTACAATGAACTATATCAACAGTAAAACTGTGGAGCCTTGATGCCAATATAGTAGCACACGTATACTCACTTAGGTCCAAGCACCAGTTGCCATGAAAATATTTATAGAAAAGACAGAGGGAAGCCACATGACGTTTGCAAGGAAGTCACTGAAGTCGAGTCGCCATACATCTTTGGATTTTGTCAGGAGACTCGAGACGAATAACAGGGACACCAGACCAGATAATGCAATAATATTCAATCCATGGACGAATAGTATATTTATAAATGTAAAAGATGGACTCTGACGAGAAAAAACTTTCAGGCACAACACAATTAACCAATTTACCTTTCTGTAGATGCAGCTATTGATTCAATGTAGTTGTTCCAGTTGAAGTCAGTTGAAAACGTGAGGTCAAGAAGGCGCAATGAGACGCTCTCGCAATTCTGATGGCGGGCAGGGAGGTTTCTCTGCGGTGGTTAAATGAAAGCAGTTTGGTTTCTGAGGCATTAAAATTTACAAGCCATTTTCTGCCCCAGTTAATCAGTGACTAGAGGTCCTTTTCAAGTTCAGAGATCAGCCTGACTTTGTCAGCTTTGGCGGACTTGCTACTGAGCCAGAGTTAATGTCCGCGAATATTTCCCGCTAGCCAGGGAACTCCCTCTTGAATCACCAGACCATTTGCACATGTGTCCCCGCTCTCTCTCTCTCTCTCTCTCTCTGTGTGTGTATGTGTGTGTGTGTGTGTGTTTAACTCTCAGCTATCTCTTCTTTTGCTACAATTCACCTTCCTCTCAAAAGTGTTGCGTGCAGATAGTATGTTCGATGATAGGGGCAAGGCCATCTTCCTACACACTTTTGCAAACATATTCGTGTTCCATGACTTTAATGATTAAACACTCGTCGCTGATCTTGCTGACATCCAAACTCTAAACTTCTTAGTAACTCAATCTCTCACGCAAATGGTTGACTCCTCCACACATTTCCCCAGAAACCCTGACGGACAGGCTTCTCTTCTCGATCTCTTTTTTACTTCTATCCCTGACACTTGTCGTTAAATTTAATCAGTTTATTTGTATAAATTTTTTTAAAAATTGAATCATTATATTTATACTGATTTCAAAAATTAAAAAAATAATTATAATCATTTTATTTATAATTATTGTCAAATTTTTTTTTAAAAATTTAAAAAGTTAAGTTTTCCTGACGGCGAAATGTCCCGGTGCTACTTTGTCCAGTTGCCTATATTTTTAGACCTTTTTTCATTAATGATGAGTACCAAAAAGAAATGTAGAGAGTATATAGAAGAGTATTTGGCTTATGGCTTTTTAGAAAGCCTGTTTGTTCAAAACGCAACCTATGTGCCTTATTTGCAACGGCTCATTTTCCAATGAAGTGAAGAAACCGTCAAGGTTTTTAGAGCATTTAGAAAGAAATCGTCCAGACAAAGTGAAGAAACCCATTGCTTATTTTGAAAATTTAAAGAAAAACTTTAACCAGCAAAATACTCTTTCATCTGATTTGGTAAAAAAAAAAACTACAGAAACAAATTAAATTTGCTTGATTGCATCTTATTTGATAAAGGAATTAATTGCAAAAACTGGAAATGCAAATCCAGTTGCTGAAAATATTATTAAGCCTGCCTTTGAAATTCTTATCAAAACTGTGCTGCAGCAAGATTTGGCAAATGTCTTAAAATCATTGCCACTGAGCAGTTGTTCAAAATATAGAAGAATTGATGAAATACCAGCAGATGTAACTATTTGAATAATTAAAAAGTATTAAATTCTCAATTCCAATTTATTAATCTATAGTAAGCGATTATAGAGTTATTCTTATGGCATATGTTCTTTATATAGATGATTACAGCAAACTGTGAGAAGAGTTGTTCGTGAAACTTAGAAATGGCTAACACAGGATTATTTATTTTTGAAGCTATAAAATCTTGGTTTGACGAAAATGAAAAACCCTTTGAAAACCTGGTATCCTGTGCAACGAATGGTGTTCCATCCATGTTTGGTATGCATAAGGGATTTATTGCACACATAAAAAATATACATGCCCTTCTAATCTTGCAGTGCACTACGTGGCGCATCGTCATCATTTAGTTACCAAAAATATTCGCCTTTATCTTCATGAGCCATTGACAGTAGTTATTAAAATAGTCAAGAAAATAAAATCTCACAGAAAATACGACAGGCTTTTTCGAAAGTTTTGTATTGATATCGAAGAACAGCATATAAGACGTGTTATCCATACTGTACTTCGTTGGTTTTCGAAAGAAAACTGTCTGGCCAGATTTGTAAACCTATTTGGTACAACAGTTAATTTCTTGGAAAATGTGGGTGAGAACATTTGGCAGAGGAAATCAGGCATCACAAATGTGATATTGACTTTTTAGTATGGATTTTTCAATGAATGATCACTTTAGATTCAAGGTAAATTAGGCACATTGCTAAATTGCAAAGGTTTTCTGAATGCCTTTTCTGAAAATTTAGTCTTATTTCGAGTTAATATAGAGAAGAAGAATTTTAATAAGATGCCCAAGGTAACAGAAATAAGTAAACACTTCTCATAGTAAACTAGTAAAAAGTACGCAGAATATCTAGTAGCTTATTTTCAGATTTATTTTCGTTAGAGGTCTATCTGGGGATGATGGATCCATTTGGTTGTGACATAGAAGTTGTCAGTGAAAATATGCAGAAGAACTTATTGAATTAAAACACAATGATGGATGCAAGTACAAATTTGAAAGCAGTCGAATAACAGCTGCATCCGAACATGTGGTCTGAAATGGCTAAAATACTGCTCTGCCTTTCAACCTCTTATTTGGTTAAAATCTTGATCAAAGAAACTTGACTTATATATATATATATATATATATATGTGTGTGTGTGTGTGTGTGTGTGTGTGTGTGTGTGTGTGTGTGTGTGTGTGTGTGTGTGTGTGTGTAGAAAATAGGAAAGAACTGTTTGGTTAATAATCCTGAGTTCTTTAGTATTTTTGTTTTTATTTTTAAAAAACAGTGTCGATAAAACAGTAGAGCCTATATTATAATTATTTTTTTTAAATATGATTACATCGCTACATAAAAGTTCTCATGTCTCAAAAACAGAAGCTAAAAACTTCAATCCCATTTACAGAAATTAAATTAAATTATGTAGCGATGGAATCGTATTTAAAAAAAATAATTATAATATATATATATATATATATATATATATATATAACAGATAATCATTTAATGGTAGTGATCATACTCCATTTTCTTTACCGTATAGCTCTAACCTACTTGTCAACCTTTGTGAGTGTTCATTTTACCAAGCTCTCTCTTCTTATTATATGTCCTAGAAATTTAATGTGCTTCCTTGAGATCTTAAAGCTATCTTTTTAGTTTCCTTTAAATTTCCTAATTAGTCACATGTTCCGTCTCTTGTACTCCAAGTATCAGGTGTTAAAACCGTTTCTCCCTTGTAGTCTTGTTATTTGTGGATAGAACCAAGTCTCTTCCACATCATTTAGGAAAACTGTCCAGTGTTGACTGATACTTGGATAGATAAAGCAAAAACAGCGATATTAATTACTAGTAACTAATAAACCTGATTACTAGTAACAGTACAAATGGACCTGATTACTAGTAACAGTACTAATGGACTTCATTAATAGTAATAGTATTAATGAACCTGATAACTGGTAACAGTACTAATTAGCATTACTAATGGACGTAATTTGGAATTACAAATGAAAATCTTCAGGAAATAAAAAAAATCATATGACCATTTTCAACGACAACAACTACAACAAAAATAGGTAGTCCTTGTAATTAGAAGATGAAATGTAATCAAATTTTAACTTTCGACGCTAGCAAAAAGTCTAGTCGAGTTCGTTACATGTCACTTACGGGCAAATATATTTTGGAAAAGATATGAATCTATCTTCGGCTCTTAAATAGTAGAACTTGTATCTAGAAAAAATGGGTAATGAAATATTCTCTCGCAAAAAAAAAAAAAAACAGAATTATTCTTTAGGTTGAAAAAATAGGTCCCGGCATTAAATAACCCACAAAGGTTTGATAAACCGTAAAAAAAATCAAATCAACCATGCTAGTAAAAACTAAAATATTGGAAGGTAGTTCAAACAATGCGAGAAAAAACTTGAGAAATCTAATTTCCTGATAAACAATATTTTTCAAAATTTCAGCCGAGAGTAACATTAACTGTTCTGTTGTTGAATACCGAAGGTTTATTATAAGAAAACGGCTACTATTATCATTGTTATTACGAATGGAACAAAACGGTAGTAGAAATTGGTCAGCAGCCGCTTATGATGTTACAAAAAATGTGCTAAATGTTTAAGACGCTGAGTAATTTCAATCAAATTTAGGCTAAAAACACCAACACCTGATGAGTGCACTTAGCTTAAACATTTCGTAGAGTTTTTGTTATGTATATTTAGCTATATACAGCCCTATGTATATGCAGATGTACGTATATGCAAATGAGAATTTGTTGGCCTACTTATTCGCTAAAGCATATAAGTGTAAGCGAGCACTCACACACGCACAAACACAGACACACACACATACATTATATATATATATATATATATATATATATATATATATATATATAATTGTATATGTGTATATCTACGTATGTATGGGTGAAATAAGAGAGAGAATTGTATATAAAGTAGATGTTATTCTTATCTTTACGCCAGTCTTATTTTGTTCAGCCTGGCTAAATTAATCTGTTTACAAATTAGAAATCTTTCCGATGTTTCCGTTTCAATAAAGATCGGATTTTCACGCAACCGAAGAAAAGCTTACACACATAAATAAAAGGAAACCATCACCAACACCATCTAAATATCCAGCGTATATGATACAAGGCAAACAACTATAACACCATATATATATATATATATATATATATATATATATATATATATATATATATATGAGTCTGAGATCCATACTTACCGAGTGGTGATAGTTTGTTTCATGGTTGACATGGAATGGAGACTGCGTTCATGCATGAAACCATCTGCCGTTCTGCGGTGTTGACACCAGTGTCCACTTATATTTTTACGCACCCTTTATACCTGATAATGTGAACATTTACAAAAAATATAGCATACAAGTATATTTTCACACACACACACGCACACACACAAACACACACATATACACTGCGTGCCAAATTATTATCAAGATAACTTTTTTCTAATATTTCAAAAACCGTCCAATCAATTCACATAAAATTTTCACATGATATTGACAACACTGACCTACGCAAGCACTGAAATCTTCGTACTTATCTGCGCAATGTAAACAAACTGGCGCCATATTTGTTATGAGCACGGTGATTTGAGCGTGCCAAATTATTAGACAGGTTTAGTAAAATTCCCAGAATTGAACGTTTATTAATATTGCACGTGAATATAACGAATATAAAATATATTAACTATTAATGTTCTATTTATTAATATTGAGCATTTTGCTTACAAATATCTTTAAAATCGTTAAACTCCAGACATATACCGACCCACGTTTTTATCAACCTGTATTATTATATAATATTCGGCATTTTGATTCCCCAGAAAGCCCCGAACCACTGCAACAGAACCGTTGCACGCTGCTTTCTCTGTCCTAGTGGGCATCTTGGAGAATTCCTTGCTCCAGATAATCTTCTTTATTTCTGATCCGGCAAACACACGCAGACAGCTCAACGAAGAAGTCTTAAAGGTATTTGAAGGCTACAGATTCCTTACCTAAAGCCGTGACAAATTATTTGATAATGACAAATGTTAAGTGCTGTGTACGAAATAATCTTTCCGGCGATCCAAAATTGGTTCCCATTTGATGTGGTTAGTATCCCCAAAGGACTCGGTCCCCTTTGACCTGTCAGTGTGTGGTAGTGTTCCGCAATAGTCCTGTTCTTCCAAAAGGCAAAGCTAACACAGAAGCTCGACAAAGCCACTATAGACACTCCCATCACAAAGGCCACCCATTTTGATGACTCGATAACCTCCCACCTGTATCCGTCATATTTCAAGGCATTTAGCAAGACATTGACACTGCAGTATTCCTCTTTGATATACACCGGATGAGCCAAGAGAAAAAGTGGATACATGTTCCCTTTATCCTTCATGAAGCAACACAATAAAAAAAAAGACGCCACTCGCTTGGATTACAGGTAGGAGTCAGCAATTGAGTATATATATATATATATATATATATATATATATATATATATATATGCCCCTGTTTGTGCCTGTGTGTGTGTGTCTGTGTGTGTTTAAATATATATAGTTATTTTCCAAACGTAAATTATATGTGACACAAGGCCAAAAGTAGGGGGCACAGAGTGACGATCGAACTCACTACTCATTTGTAATTGCTCTAACGAGACAAGCTTGCTAACAATTACACAGCCTCGAGTTGCCCCATGTTTAGATAGATAGATAGATCATGACCTAACACAGATAGATAGATAGATAGATAGATATGTATAAGTATATATATATATATATACGATTATAATAAAAAATATATTAAATCGCTACAAATCTTTACTTCTTTTCCGAAAGTTAAATGGCGGAGGCATAAGGTCAGGACGAAAAATATACTTGTGGGTATGTCTCGATTAACCAATTGAAAGTCAAATCTACGCTAGAATAATATGTTCAGAGGATGAAGGTGGGTGAGTTTGTTTATCCCATTTGTTCTTTCTCTTACACACACACAAACACACACACACACACACACATATACATATATATATATATATATATATATATATATATATATATATATATATATATATATATATAAGAATATCATAAACAATGTATATGTTCTGAATTTATACTTTTATCAAGAATCGAACATTGACCACCGGCGACAAATCCATCTGTATAGACGACTAAGTAGAGATATTAATTCAACTTTATTTCTTCCAGAAGCTGTAGTGTGTATGGCAGTGATAAAAATTCAACATTTAAGATAAACTTTAAATGGAAAATAAATCAATAATTTTTCAAAAAATAACCATTTGATTTCAATTAAAGAATATTTAAGATAAACCTATATTTCAGGTGCTTTGAATATTTGAAATTTGTTCTCTTAAAAAAAAATGGAAAGATTTTTAAAAGTTCTGATAACATTAAATGTCATGCCAATCTTTTTGAAGTCTGGCATTGTACGTAGCAGATTACGATTATATAAGAACTTATATGGCAGAAAATCATAGAATTAATTATATTCTGAGAGTGGGAATCGAAGTCTAACTGCCAATTGTCTATAATTTTCCATGATTGCGCCTCTCTAAATTCCATGTGCTATTTCTTCTATTCCAAGCGGACTGGATTTCTATTTTGGCATTTTCAAGGAAATATTATTTATAAATAAAACATTTAGAATCGAAATAAAGATCACGATGTATATGTTTTTTCTTATACAGTCTTTAATTACTAAGTGGCCTTCTAAAATTAATAAACTATATTAATTTATTAAATTATACAAGTATTTAGTCTATGCTTTTCTAGAAATACTTTTAGGGCAACTTTTGGCATGAGTTCTTCGCCATGGTACCTTGACTTTATGAATTTAAGCACTGTACTAGGCTGGCGTTGTGGACTCACCAATTTACATTTGATTTGGCGAGATATAGCCGTAATTTCTATGATAACAGTTCTCTTTTCTCGTACTTATCATTTGTGGAAATTTCTTCCGATTCCATGTTTTCCTGTCAACATTAATCTTTAATGTAAATGTAATGTCAGTCGCACAATCTACTGTCCTCCTGATTACTCATGTTTTTGTTCTTGATCCCTAGTTATGTCTCTATTTTCTTTTTCTTTCAAACTCAGTAAATCCCTGTCACAGTGACTTTACTGCCTTGCTTGGGGTGATGTCGATTTAAAAAAATATATATGATGATAAAATCAAGATAATATGCAAATTTCTGAGTAGGAATGTTTCCATCTCATATATATGCGTGTAAGGTGCCTTGGCACATCATCGTTGTTGAATATTAGCTTGCGTTTTTTCACTAAAATCCTTGCTAAAAAGTTCTGCTGAAAAGAAGATGAAGGAAATGATGACTGAACGAGAGTTAGCCAGGAGACAATGCTTAAACCACCCAAAAGATGTTTGCTATAACTGGAAGTGCTTTAACTGCAAAGGAAACCGAAATTGATTTAACACTTTGCCTCACACAGCCTTCTTTCAGGTAAACAATATGGCTTTCTTTTGTCTAGATCAATGGCAGATGTGTTTTTATTACTCAATTTAATAATCAAGTTTTAGATAAGAACGGTGAGGCTCGGTCTACGGCTTTAGATTTCTCGAAGGCATTTGACAAGGTTTGAAATGTCGGCCTTTCTACAGCATATATTTGAGTTAATCCCATCGTTCTTATCAAATCTAATGTAATAAAGGTCGTATTAAACAACCGCCCTTCTAGACCCATTCACATTTATGTGTAGGGTTCCCTGGGTGCTCTATGCTTAACCCTACACCGTTTCTTATCTTTATCAACGACTTTCCAGATAGCATCAGTTCTCAACAAGGTATTTATGCTGATGACACAAATATTTACTCCGGCCTTAATACTAAGACCAATAGGTTCGACAAAGTAAAAATAGCAGCTGCTGTCAAAAATGACCTACAATCAGTTCTTAAGGGCGACAAGAAATGTACTGTAAATTTTTTCAAAACAAAACAGCTATCTTTTAATCATCATAGGAAAACATTTTTTGCCCTTACTTGGTCTCACGTTTTTTACTGACATCAAGTGGAGAGATTTTATTGAATCAGTTGATTCACTATATCGTACCGTACAATTTGTCTAGTTAGAATCCATCTTTCGCATTTATAAACCTATCACTCATCTTGCACATTGGATATTACTACCATATACGGTCTGCTACTCCTGCTACAGTTCTCGAGATTCTCAAAAAATCCAAAGAACGATCTATAACGCTATTAGTCCTAACCTGGCATCTCAATGCCGTGATTTCGCTTCCATTTTTCTTTTCTATAAATATTTATATGGCAATTGTTCTTCTAATGAACTCTCCTGCTTCGAATCCCGACCGCATGTATTTAAGCGTACTACTCGATTGGCAACTGTCTCATTTTTTCCTGTTGAAATCGATGTAACCACAATTTCTGTTATAATAATGTTGTGGCATACCTAAAGACGATAATGGGTATGTCCATATTCACATAAATACAATAGTACATACTGTATGTTGGTCTGCAGTTGGAGATTCGTCTCCACCTGTGCTGGGGTAACTCTCTGCTTCCGGGCAAAAAGGATCCCCAGAGGAGGCTATGTTGAAGGGCAAAGTCTCGTCTCGGGAAACAGCTACCCGACCTCGTTTTATACAGGGTCTACGGGGAATTTTGGTCCGATCCTGCGGAAACGGATAACCCATATTAAATTCGGCCTTGTGCGACATCTGACCGCGTGGGGCTGTTGGTAGGTATCCTGCAGTTGAAGATTCGTCTCCAGCTGTTCTGGTCGAACTCTCTGCCTCTGGGCAGAGCGGATCCACAGACGAGGCTCTGTCGACGGACAGACTCTTGTCTCCTGACACAGGTACCCGACCCCGTTTTATACGGGGTCTATGGGTAATTTTTGGCCTTAAGCTAAGGGCTCGGATAACCGACATTAAATTCGGCCTTATGCCACATCTGACCGCGTGTGGCGGTTGGTAGGTATCCTGCAGTTGGATATTCGTTTCCACCTATGCTGGTCAATTAATCTGCCTCCGGGCAAAGCGGATCCCCAGAACGAGGCTATGTTGAAGGGAAACAGCTACCTGGCCCGTTTTATACGGGGTCTACGGGGAATTTGGGACCGAGCCTACGGGCTCGGATACCCCACATTAAATTCGGTCTTATGCCACATCTGACCGCGTGGGGCGGTTGGTAAATATCCTGCAGTTGGAGATTCATTGTGGAATTCACTTGACTCACTTCTAGCAGTTGACTACTTTTTCTACGCGCCGCTGGCGAATCATATATGTGTTACTCTTGTCTTACGTATTATTGTTCATTACAAACCTTTGTGGGATTCTTCTATTCAGTAACCTTCCCTAGGTTACAACAACTAGTTTCTTCACTAACACTCCTCTTCTTACCTATGAGACTCTTTCTTGATTTCTCTGCTTCTCTGCCACCTACTATCATCAAAAACTTAAATGGATAGTCAATTGCAATCTTCTGTTTTCCTAAATCCTGGTCTTTCGTTCTTTCTCCTCAGTGAAGTCTCCTCATTCCCTTTCACTCTCTGTAACTCCTTGCGTCTTAGTGGCATTATTTCCTTGCTTGAGGCGAAATAATTATAAAAAAAAATTGTTAAATTAATCAAATACATCTGAAAAGAATGTTTATTTTCAACATAGCGTGGTAATGTGATCGATTATTTTCGCTGTTACCTGGAGAAAAATCAAGTGTGCTCCAAATATTAGCATGATCGATCTCGTAGTTCAGCTGCCTATCAGATACGTTATTGTTCATTTTTCAATTAGGATATCTTATACCTTAATACAAATTGTTCTTCATCACAACCTGACGGTTGTGATGAAGAGCCTCATTCTCTGTCCCTTTATGAGTAGCGCTGACAGAAAGCAACGAACAAGCGCTCAGCTGGTTTCAAATTCCAATACCTTTTCCCTTGTGAAACCAAATTTAACACGATAGGCTATGGAATCTATCAGATGTTGCTGAAAATACGAAACAAAATATTCATAATAATTTACAATGATTTTTCTAATTAAAAATTACATAAATAAGTTTTGTTTTTTTTACTGAAATTGTGTTTTACATGCTTCCAAACCACTTCTTGCGAAAAAAAACTAGTTATCAAAAAAGCGCTTCGTAGTAACGGGGCTAGTGGATTTGAATTAAACAAAGAAGCCAATGAAATAAATGTTTGCTATTAAGATGTGAAGAGCAGGCGACATTTAGCCACAAGATCGAGGGAGAAAAATGCAGTAAATTTACTATGATTTATATTGGGTAAAAATTGATAAAATTCGTCGAATTTACAATTTTATTGTAAATATTAATCATTAACTAATTACGCTTTATATATGTGATTAAGGGTACCTAATACACACATCGCTTTGAACCTAGACAGAACAGGGGTTTTTATAGTTGAAAACGGACAAAAACAACTTGGTTATGTCATATTAATGCGGCAATATAAAAATGGTTTACTAATGATTCTACTTGTAAAAAGAAGAGATTATAAAATGCGACATAAACATTTTAACATGTTTATTTCCTTTATCATAATTACCCTATTGCCAAAAGCTATCAGAAATATATCCGAAGAAAAAAAACTACAAAAAAAACGATATTCAGCAAGCACAAGCTAAACCCCACATTTCTTCTAACATTAATTATGGATGCATACTATCAATAATGATTGTATTAATTCAATAACAATCATTTCTTCCTAATTTTTAATGAACACATTTAACAAAAAAAATGCTCACTGACAATCATTTTTCCTCATTTTTTAAGAAATCCTGTAACAAAATAATGCATACTGACAATGATTTCTTTGTCATGTTGTAAAAAATCCATTAACAAAATAATACTCAATGACAATTATTTCTTTGTCATGAAGTTTTCGATACTATTCCTTGGTTTTGTCTGTTCAGAAGTGATTTCAGCTTCTGTCACTTTACATTTCAGGGAAATCTTTCATCCGACTAATTGACTTGCTGCCGAATCTTATTTATGAAATTTTGAATAATATTCCTTGGTTTCGGCTGTTCAGAAGTGATTTCAGCTTCTGTCAACTTACATTTCATGCAAATCCTTCATCCGACGAATTGACTTGCTGCCGAATCTTATTTATGAAATTTTGGATACTATTCCTTGGTTTTGGCTCTTCAGATGTGATTTCTGCTTCTGTCACTTTACATTTCATGCAAATCCTTCATCCGACTAATTGACTTGCTCCGTTTTATCTGTTCAGAAGTGATTTTAATCGATTAACTAATTTTTTTTATTACTTCCAACCTTCGCCGACGCTTGGTTGGAAAATCACGTTTTAGTATCAATTGGTACCATTACTACTACTTTAACGTGACGGTTACCAAGATTTAACTGATGGTTTATATGAATGAAAGCCACTAACCTTTGGATTTTTATAGACGTTCATTAATTTTGAAAAATATGCTTTGTTGAGTTGAACCAGCCGGATATTTTCAATTAAGTGATATAATACAAAATCTATTGATATCGACATATAACAAATTCAGTTAGCTTCATGCATTACGTTCTTTTTAAGATGTTCGATAAGGGAAACTGTAGTTTTTAATAATGTTCCTTTCTTTTTCTGTATTAAAATATTTTTGTATGAATTTGACTTGTAGTATTAAAGATTACTGGCATTATTTGCATATATTTTCTGCGGATTTATCATTCACTTGTTTTGATGATTGCGTGAGCAATGAGTCCTCAGTTGCGCAGTAATAAAGACAAGTAATAGCAGTAAATATGCTGTTAACAGTGTAATCTTCCATGCAAAATATAATCAGCAACGAATGTATACAAACAAATGACTCTGAAATTCTATTGTTGATAACCCCAAAACGGTAGATTTTATCAAAATTCTGAGCAGGTTGACGATTTTAGTTGATTTGAAAGTAATAAAGCGAAGCAGTGTACGAATGAATGTCCACTTGCTAAAAGTATTTTCTTCAACAGGTCTACAAAACCTTCCACCCAGCGATGTCGTATCATCACGTTAGTAACTGGATATATAACTGTGGTCCCCTATCTATTTCACTGCCCTCCATGGCTGATGACACCTACAAGAAAGTTTATCCGGTCCTATTTTTCATCATTCCACAAAAAAGACTCTTGTGGGGAGCAAACTTAGTTGCCAATGATTCGACCATTCGGCAGTTACATTGTACCAGTATTACTTATAGAATTACTTGAAATAAACCTTCAGAATCTGTAATAATTTGAACGCAATAGTATTTTAATGATTTACTTCCATTCAAGTCAATCTCCCCAGTATTTCTATAAAAGTGGGTTAATGAGAAGCAAAGCAAAAATAAACAATTTGAAACAGCAAAATGAAAAGAATCTGTTTTCCAAATCGAATCAGACTCTTAAAGATTATATAACAGATCTGCAATGGAAAATCTAAAACCAGATTACAATATAAGACTTTTCCTTCTTTTCTTTCACTCATTCCATTAATTCTGTGTCTCGTTTTGGACGCTGTCTTCGTGTTAAGATTCCCAACGACTGTCTTGACGCTGGCATCGAAGACAAAATATATCCCAAGGCAAATTAAACAAAGCAGAAGTAAAATTCGAAAAAAAAAATCAAAATATCGACTCTATGTACAGATAATACCCAAAATTAATATGGCTTTTTTGAAAGAGGGAATAATTGCCACGTTAATGATAGATTTCCCAGGTTCATTTCCCCTTGAAACCTGGAGCAACACAATAAATATATTAACTCCATATGAAATCATTTATACAAATTAAATCCAAGGTTTAGAAGGTGGTCAATATCAACCCCTGGGGATCAACGAGAATATCTATTTTTACACTAAACTTCATTCAATACAAGGCAAGAGAGTCACTCAAGTTAGAACTTTACTGTTATTTGAATTGTTCTGATGAATGAGGTGTGTGATATAAATGAAAAAGGAAGATTGATAAGGATTAACACTTGAATTAAAGAGGTTAAAATTGTATGAAAGCAGCTATGTGGAGTCTTTTCCAGAAAATGGCAGTTCATGGTACGAAGCGTAAAAAAGAGTCGAATTTTCTCCATGCATTTGGAACACAATGGAAATGAGGCTGATTCGAATCCTTGGAAGTAGTGTGATGTTTTCTACTGACAAAGGTCTGAAGTGGGGAAATTACAAAATGGAGTTCATTTGAACAGTTTCCATAGAAATAATGATATTGACATACTTACAACCTTGAGTCTGTAGGAAATAGGCTATAATGGGATAAATGTCATACCCATAACACTGCTTATACAATTTCGGTGTCTATCAAGGAGATGATCCAATCTAGGTATGACAAGAATGGTCCTTTTTTGAACTAATCTAATTGTAAAATTCTCAAATTGATTGCCTTTCGAGGCCCGAAGAATACAATATAAAATAGTTTATATTTCAGAACGCTTAATAGAATGGATTTATCTAAGACTTGATTAAACCTTGCTGAATGGGGTGACCATATAAAATAAGCAAACGGTATATTTTCGTCTATTTTCGAATTTTTTTCATGTTCGAAAGCATCGTCGAAGTAATTGAATGTCTTTTTTATCAAATCGCGAAATGAAAGTGATCTTGAATGGCCACTCTTCTAGATCTTTTTGCATAATTTTCCTCAATGACATTTCCGATTTCATCACTTCTCAACTCGAAAAGACAAGCAGTGCAGTCCAGTTTACATTTACCACAACACAAAGTACACCGGAATATCGAACAAAAATCTGAGACGCCACATCAAGAGAATTCTAACAATATTACATGCTTCTGCAGTATCACACTCACCCATAGCAATATTAAAGTCTGGGTTGTTTCTTTTAGTCCACAGACAATCATTGTGGAAAAGTACCGCTTTTTGTGCTTGCTTTATGATACTTATATCCCGATCGCTAATAGGGTAATAATTTATAGCCTCCATTATAGTGTCTTGGAAATGGACGGGTAGAAGTCAAAAATATCGAACTCAATAAATGTACTGGAGATTGCGTTTGGCATGAAACTCCGAGTAGTATTAACGATGTAGGATAATATATATATTTATTAATATATATATATATATATGTATATATATGTGTGTGTGTGTGTGTACGATAAAAATATTTTTAATACACTTTATATAAATATAAAAGTGAACATTGAGGTCAACACCCAGCAGCGACAGTCTGTCTCATGTTTAAACGTAATCTTCAGGCCATGTGTGTTCGACTAAAAATTTATGGGAAATTAGCAAGAAAAAACAAATATCACAGCAAGAATATGATGAAAAATAAAGAAAACAGCACCAGCCTGCAACAATAAATTCAAATCTCTATCTTAAGCAAAAAGAATTTATTATTACCTTCCCAGACCAACACAAATCAATAAATAAACGATCAGAACATAAACACGAAAATCAATTATTATTACGTTACTTAAAAATTTAAATTTATAAATGTATAATAAGTAAAATAAATAAACAAATAAAATAAAATAAAGAAAAATACATAAGCAATAAATAAGTATTCTATTAAGTAAATGATAAAAATCGTTAACAAATTACGAATGCACACATAAACACAATTGAATGTAATCAACAGTAAACAATGATGTCAAAATGGTTAACAAACGACGCTATAATAACAATTATTTCTATTCAATGGTCCGTAGAATAAAGCCCATTGATGATAATGCCAGGCGAATGGACAATCATTCCAGGAGTGTCCGTCGACGAAAATCTGGAGTCCGGATACCGAAGATAATATCAATCTGCTAAGTGGCAAAACTTTTACTTGTATTAATTCTATTGTGATGAACTGTCCTGTTGAGTTCAACGTATGAGGTTCCGACGGCCACGAACTAAATATCTGAATGCCTATGACGGGCATGACTTTTGCGTCCGGCTCGAGAATTGCACAAAAGATCACAAACACTACAGGAGAATATATTGTATCCAATTGCAGCAGAGACACTGTTAGCTGTCTTACTTTGTGTTGTGGTAGGATCCACCTAATTTGCATAATTTGCATATGGTACCGACCATATAAATATGGTTGGTACCGGGAAGAGGAGGAATCAAGAGATTCAACCAGAGACTCTGCCCGACTGCGACTCAATCAACACATTCTCCAGGAACGGTCTTACCAGGAATATAAAAAAGACTATATGTAAATATTGTGTACACTTTTCTTGTTTCAATACATTTTGTTTCTAAGTACATTTTGTGTTGCATTATTATTCCATGCATTAGTCAAGTTTCAACAATGGCGACGAGGTAGAAAGAACTATACGAAAAAAAAAAGAATTGATAATTGATAGCCTTCAACAATTGGGACAAGTCATTGAAGAACCCAGGCTGAAGGAAAAATTATTAATTAAAAGTCCAACATCTAATAGAACGGCGAAGGATTCTGAATTTCTGGATATTTAGAACTCGTTAAAGGACGACTAAGCATAAAGGAACGTTCACTCAGAAAAATTTGAAAGGTGTCGTAAACGAATAACGGTGATTTAAAAAAAAACAAAAAAAAACGGGCCGACTACAAAAAATGCATGCATGGATTTAAAAAGCGCACAAATACATCGACTTTGAAAGGTAAAAATAAAAAATTTTTTTTTTTGGTTGCTCAACAATATTTTATAAAGCAAGACATAAAATAAAAAAAGTCGTAAGTTGTTTCGATTTTTTCTGGTCAGATTATATTATATCCGTGGATACACAAATTAAAAAGTATATTCTTTGTTGCATGAACACTATCAGCAAAAAATGGATGAATTATCCAAAGTCATATCTGAATTATTCAAATCCCAGCAGTTGAGTCAGCAACGTCAAAGTGAACAGTTTGCTTTATTAATAAGGGGAACAACAGATAGCACAGCAAAAATATCAAGAAAAGCAAGAGGAAAGAGACAGCAAAAAAAGATCAAAAAAAAGCAAGAGGAAAGACTGGGAAATGCAGATCAAGGTTTTAGAAATTCAAATGTTAACACTGGAGAAATTAAACAACAATCAGGCAAATGAAGGAAATTCTTCATATTCTAATAACATCATATTTAATTCGCTGGAAACTTTCAACTATGGGCCAGACGAAGAAAAACGTTTGAAGCGTACTTTAAACGATATGAAGATATGTTCTACAAAGACTGTGAAAACTGGTCGAATTCAAGAAAAGTCAGTCTATTACTAAGAAAGCTAGGTACAGCAGAACATAGCAAATTTGTAGATTTTATTCTACCGAGAAGAACAAATGAACTGGAATTCTCGGAAACAGTGAAATTGCTAAAGGAGTTGTTTGAGCAAATATGTCGCTTTGGCATAAGCGATGGTTATGCATGAATGTCGCTAAATCCGACGATCAGGATTACTTAACATATGCATCTATAGTGAATAGACATTGGGACAATTTCCGATTGGCAGAGATTACGGTTGAAAAATTCAAGTGTTTAATTTTTGCTCAAGGACTGTTATCCAGTAAGAGTGCCGAAATAAGACGTAGAGTTTTGCTAAACTCGAATCTGAACAAAACCTTTACCCTACAAAAAAAGTTAGCAGAGGAGTGTCAGCGGGCCGTAAGTTTAAAGAAAGAATCTCAAAAATTGAAGAAGCTGGCATTGCTTATATTAAAAAATTAAAAAAAAACAGTCAAATTACCCTTCAGCAAAAAAATTGGAGTAAAAATTCGGCGTATTTCAAAAAAAATAGACAAGAAAAAAATTAAATGAAAAGAACGAGGAGAAAAAAAGGTTCCACCATATAATTGTAGACGTTACAACGAAAGATACTGGGAGGTAAATTGCCCATATAGAAATAAGAAATGTTTCGTGTGCCACAAGAATGGACACAAAGGATCGTGTTGTAAAACGAAAAAGTCAATAGCTGAATTAGACAAACAAATTCAAATATAAAATCAGATAGAGATTTGAGGAAATATGTGACGACTGAAATATTTAAAAAAGAATATCAAATTTCAACTCGATTCGGGTTCAGATTTAACAATAATGAACTATGAAACATGGAAAATTTTAAAAGGCCTACAATAATGAAGTCAACGAAATGCGCTCGAATGGTAACTGGAAAGGAAATTAACTTCGAAGGCGAGGTTGTACTTCCCATGAAATTGAACGGGATAGTTAAAAATAAAAAGTTTTCATTCTGAAAAATGAAGAAAACTTGATGGGTACAGATTTTATTGAAACATTCGAATTGTGGGATAAACCGTTAAACTCATTCTGCAGAAAAGTAGAAAGTAATACGCAAACAAGACAGGACATTAAAGATGAATTAAAGAAAAAGTTTCCGGAAACCTTCACACCTGGTCTTGGAAGATGTAACAAGTTTGAAGCTAAATTTGAATTAAAGGAAAATACTATGCCAATTTTAAAAGAAACGTAACGTGTCTTTCGCAAGTGTAGAGAAAATTAACGAAGAACTTGATAGGTTGGAAAAAATGGGAATTATTTCGAAAGTAGAATCTAATTCGTGGGCTGCGCCGATTGTGTGCATAAAAAAGAAATCAAACCAAGTTAGAGTCTGCGTTGATTTTTTCGACAGGGTTGAACTCGGTAATTAAGGACTACCATTACCCGTTACCGAGTCCGGAGGAGATTTTTAACAAGCTAAATGGTGGAGTTATATTTTCAAAATTGACTTATCAGATGCCTATCTCCAAATTCCCGTCGAAGAGGAATGTTCGAAGTTACTAGGGATAAACACGCATAGAGGGTTATTCAAGTACAACAGGCTTCCTTTTGGTATTAAAGTGGCACCAGCCATTTTTCGACAAGCTATGGACGTCATGTTGAATGATTTAGACTTTGCGTGCGCCTACTTAGACGACATCATAGTAAGGAGCGAAACCGTCGACGAACATCGAGAGCATCTCAATCAAGTATTTAAAAAGATTCAGGACTTTGGTTTTAAAGTCAAAGAGTCAAAGTGCGAATTTAGTTTGGAGGAAATTAAGTATGTAGGTCACATAATCAACAAAAAGGGCAGATTTCCAGATCCGGAAAGGTCCATTGCGATTAGAGACATGCCGATGCCCACTAATGCTACAGAGTTTTCTGGGGCTCGCAAATTATTATCAAGCGTTCATTAAAGGAATGTACAATCTAAGAGCTCCGTTGAATGAACTGCTAAAAAAAGACAAGGCATGGGAATGGACGGTAGAATGTCAGAAAGCCTTTGATGAAATAAAGAGAATGCTTACGTCCATCCTCTTTTTAACCCATTACAATCCAAAACTGGATATTGTAGTGGCAAGTGACGTTAGTTCATACGGGATAGGAGCGTGTATTCAACACATAATGCCAGATGGTTCTAGAAAACCAATTGCACATGCTTCGAGAACTTTACTCCCAGGAGAAAGAAGTTACTCACAAATCGAAAAAGAGGCGTTGAGTATCATTTTTACCATAACAAAATTTCACAGATACATCCACGGCAGACATTTTATGCTTGAAACGGATCATAAACCACTGATCACTATTTTTGGTTCAAAGAAAGGGTTACCCGTTTATATGGCAAATCGTCTGTTGAGATGGGGAACCATTCTTCTCAATTATGATTTTCACATAAAGCACCTATCATCCAAAAATATAATTCATGCGGATAGTTTATCGAGACTCGTACAGAGTCAAGAAGAAAGATTCGAAGAATCAATTATTGCAAATATCAGAGCAGAGTATGAGGTGAAAAGCATGGTAAACAACATTGTAAGAGAGCTACCGGTTACACTAAAGGAAATTAAAAAAGAAGCTGAAAGCGATGATTTCATTTTAGAAATAAAAAGCAAAATGGTAGCAAATGACCAAAAAGTGCAGGAGATTTATTCAATAGGTGAAGGAGTTTTATTATATGGTGAGAGAGTAGTAGTACTACGGGACTTTCATATGGGTCACCCGGGGGTTAATAGAACAAAAAGCTTAATGCGAAGCTTTGTATATTGCAAAGGAATGGATGTGGATATCGCAAACATGGTTCATCGATGTAAAGGGTGTGCGTTAGCATCCGTGGACAAGATTACACATTGATTTCGCTGGACCAGTAGAAGATTATTACTACTTAATAGTGGTAGATAGTTTTACAAAATGGCCAGAAGTACTACGCTGCAAAAAGCCTACGTCTAATACCACAACAATTTTCTGGCATGACTATTTGCACGGTTCGGTGTGCCAGAGTGTATTGTGAGTGACAATGGTACACACATTCACTTCTGAAGAATTTAAGGAATTTTGTGAGTTATATCAAATTAACCACATAACGACGCCGCCGTATCATCCGAGGTCCAATGCGCTCTGAATAAATCCTCAGGAGTTCCAACGGAAAAGGCGCTTCAGCAATTCCTACAAGTATACAGAATCACGCCAAACCAGAGAACACACTCAAACATGGCACCAGCTGAACTAATGTTCGCTAGGAAAGTTAAGTCAGTGTTTGACAAACTTTTGCCAGGCAAAAATAGAGTAAAGAATACTATGTATACAGCGAGAAAAAGATACACCTCCGGAGAGAAGGTGTTTTTCAAGTGCTACAAAAACAACGTTGAGTTTTGGGAGCGAGGCAGAGTGGACAAGAGAATCGGTGACCTGATTTACATAATTAAAGGGCCGAAGAATACTCATACAAGGCACCAGAATCAACTTAAAAAATGTTACGTTATAGAGCATGAAGAGAGTATACCGGATGAGGAGGAAGATCCCATTGAGGTAATGTATGATATGTTTCAAGTAGAACCTCCGCAGAATACTCCTGAACCGAGAAGATCCGGTAGGAAACGAAATTGCACGGACCCATTGGACGTGAATCCAAAACGGAAAAATATTAAAATTAAGCGGATGGACATATGCATATGAAGTATGCAAATGGATCTACAAAGAAATAGCCATAATCATCAACCAATGTAGGAAGCCAGTTTGAAATCCAAAAGGGATTCCAAGGCTTGGGAGGGGGGTGTTGTGGTAGGATCCACCTAATTTGCATAGTGGAGTACCGACCATATAAATATGATTGGTACCGGGAAGAGAGGAAGGAATCAAGAGATTCAACCAGAGACTCTGCCCGACTGCGACTCAGCCAACACATTCTCCAGGAACGGTCTTACCAGGAATATACAAAAGACTATATGTAAATATTGTGTACACTTTCTTGTTTCAATACATTTTGTTCTAAGTACATTTTGTGTTGCATTATTATTCCATGCATTAGTCAAGTTTCAACACTTTGCTTTCGTGTTTCACGTAGTCGACTGATGCTTACTGCTTGATGGTGTATTATTCCTGAATGGCAACTGGAACGATACTCTGATTTCTTCATAGCTACCTCTTCAAAGTTCTTGAATGGAATGTTGACGCAAGTAAGGTTGCTTTTCAGTTCATCTTTATACATCAGCCAACATTTCTATGACCACTATGATATATATATATATATATATATATGTGTGTGTGTGTGTGTGTGTGTGTGTGTGTGTGTGTGTGTGTGTGTGTGTTTGTGTGTGCGAGTGTGTGTGCGAGTGTGTGTGTGCGTGTGTGTGTGTATTTGATTGTTTCATAGATGGACAAGTAAAAAAAGTTTTCACTCAGCATTTTCTCAGGATCCTTACACTGTTTTCAATGCGTTTGTCGTTTACGGCGCTAAATTACGTTGAAACACCGGTACTCGTACGATCACTAAATTCAAGCAAAGTCGTGCTTGGTAAGTACCTAGAAGGGTGTGGCCGCTTGGGAATACGCGGTGCAGTAAGCTTTGGCTGTGCGGTTAATGTAATGGATAGCGGTTTCAGAATTTCAATTCCAATGGGGTTCCTAATAATCACTTATGCGCAAATACCCTTTGAGAAAGGCTATGAATTTACCTCTCCCTATCAGCTAAGTGTTAATTAGTAGGACTTGTAATTAGTAGGACTTGTATCAGTAAATGATTATTATCTCTCAAATTCTTATAATCTAAAAATCTCTGGATTTAAGCCTGCAAAACGTTGATATGCCATCGAAAACCAATGATCTAATCAAGGTATACGTTGTTAGTATATTTTTATGTTTATATTGTAAGTTAGGTTATCTCGAAGTACTTTTGGTTTTAATTTCTGTTAAATAGGCCTCGTCTCAATTCAATGATAGGATCCTTTCAGATCACCCCCATAAAGGTTCCGGCTTGTTTGACAGAAAATACTATTAAGCGTTCTCATAAAATAATTTATAAAAAGTGATTTCATTATCTTTAACGGGTTATTAACTAAGATGTTTTTAGAATGACAGTGTTATGTTCGAGGATATATCTGCACCTGCTTCAAACAGTCAGTTATGGTGCCATGTGGGATACACGCTTAGGCGATCATGTATCTTTCGACACAGGACTGATGAGACAGATTTTTTGCGATTACTTTCTGCTGTAGACCAGGTGCCATCCAAGGCTATAGAATCCGGTCTGTCCTGCTATTTACCAATGGCTGTGGGTGGGGGGAAGTCGATTCATACCTTTCCCAAGTGAAGTGAATGTAATGGATTTGACTGGAATTCGAACACGGCTCTTCGATTCCTCAATCCGAGCCGCTATCCATTTCTCTACGCCCCTTCTAAAACATGAGAAAAAGCCAATGAAAACGTAAAAATATGTCTGTCACATTCAATGTAACATGTATAAAAGAAAGATCCCTACCATATAAATTCGCAGTGGAAAAGCTCTCAAATGAATATTTAACCTTTATTTTTTCTTTAATGAACACTTAGCTGAATCGATAAGTTCATTGCTTAATATGAATTAATTGAATGTTGATCTGAATTTTTTATTGTCCAATGTTCGATATTCAGACTACGATGAACGAATTGTCATCTAATTTACACAAAAATGAAATAACACTGACATCTCATTTGAACAGATATATTTACCAAAATGGCACAAAATATCTTGAAATACTAAAGAGTAAATTTATTCAATAAAATTGCCATTGGCTTCAACAACAGCCTTCACACGACTTTGGTATCTCCTGCAACTCTTCTGGACGATCTCCTTGTTTAAGTTGGTAAATGCTACCATAATCCTTGCCATCAGTTCATCTTTGGTTTTACAAATAGTTTTGTTGGTCTCTCGCTCAATTGCTCCCTACACATAATAATCAGGGGGTGCAGTCTGGGAAGTTAGGTAAGTGGGTGATGTGGTCGCAAAAATTGTCTGATAGCCTGGGTTCTCCTGCTTGTGTGACATGATGTAGCGACCTGCTGACAGACATGCGGTCTTCCAGCAGCCACTCTCCTGACCCAGGGCAGCACGACATCCTCAAGACACTTTATGCATGATGCTCCGTTGAGTCCCTGACTAATAAATTCAAAGCGATTTTTCAAGCTGCTATACCTTCGTAATCACCATTAGACTCAACCAACTCTTTCTGAATCATCTTCACTGTCCTTAGAGTGACACCCAAAACCTCTGAAATATTCATATTGTAGCTTCCGGCACCAATGCAAAGCAGTACAGCGTGATGTTTCCAAATTTCTGGCGGAGTGAATTGCATTAGAGTGCTCTTTTTCTCACAGACGGCGTCTAACTGACCCTACTATACACTGCAGTCAGTCGACAAAATCAAAACAAATAACGTGTATGCACGAAATTAAAACTATATAAGGCGACCATTTACCCATTGCACTCTGTATATGACTAATATTAACCAGAGAATTAAGTGCATTAACAAAAGGTTGATTCTGTTTCAGGTGCCTGCCCAGGCATATTTGAACATCGCCTATACATTCAAACTCTCGGTCACGATAACATGTGATTTCGTGCTAGAATGTCCATCGATGGCTTTGACATGGTTCAACCAGTTGTAGGGTTTTTCGGGCACTTTCTAACGACATTGTACGCAGGGATCCCCTCCTTAGGCCAATAACATCTCATGAGTTTTATGGCTTCATTTCTAAGTTTCCAACCCGGATACCATGGTGTCATAAACAAACTACAGACAAATAAATGTGCATATGTTACCCATATATATATATATATATATATATATATATATATATATATATATATATGATGATTTAAATATAAAAGTGAACATTGAAGTCAACACTTAGAGGCTGTTTAATGCTAGACGCAATCTAGCATGAAAAAGCCTGTTGCCTCTAAGTATTGACTTCATTGTTCACTTTTATATTTACACACGCCCTATCTCTTATATTGAGCACTTTATTCCATAAATATAGCACACCTTAAGAGTATATTTCTTCAATTATAGTGATATATATATATGTTTGTGTGTTTATGTATATATAACTTGATAAATTTTATTGTCATACGTTATTTATTTATATATATATATATATATATATATATATATATATATATTTTTAAGTAAATGCCCTGTATGTAATAAACAGCATTAACAACATCTGCCGGCCTGAACGTTCAAGAAATTCCATAGAAAATATTCGGCTTCCGACAGAAATCGAACCTGTATCCTACACGGAATCGTCATATAGCCTGACGTGCTATATCAGGGAGCGTCTTGTTAGCCAGATCGATTTACAGTTTAAAAGCAGTAAATTGTCCATTTGGTTATATTATATATATATATATATATATATATATATATATATATATATATATATATATATATATATATATATATATATATATATATATATATATTCAAAAATATTTGAAGTAAAATTTCTACTGAGAGTCATGCTAACTGGTTGGTCAATTATTACCGGCTGAAACAGCTATTTTCACAATTCTCATTAACCTATTTTGAAACAGATGTCTAGAATTCAGTAATAGAAACATTTGTACTTTATTCTATTATGCAAATTAAAATTCAGTCTGCTGCCATTTAACCGTTTAAAGTTTTTACCATTTCACACATCGAATTTATCAGATCCGTCATCTTCCCTTTTGTAATATCCGAGCAGGTTGCATTCCAAACATAAAGTAATTAATTTGTAAGTTGGCTAATTAAGATTGGGTAGTTAGGGATGAGTAATTAAGATTTTAGGGCGATTAAACAGTCTGCTCGGAAAGACGCGAGAGTAAAATGGACGCTTTTATTTTCAGTTTATTTCGAAAGCGTGGTTTATGAAAAAATTCTTTCTCTATAGGATTGCTTTATGCTTTTTAAATTATCATCTAAAATATCCTTCTTTCTCTTCTTCTTTTCTTCTTTTTTCTTCTTCTTCTTCTTTTCTTCTTTTTTCTTCTTCTTCTTCTATTCTTCTTCTTCTTCTTCTTATTTGCTTGACTTCACAATTCCATATAATCAAATATAGGGAAAAAGGTTAAGTTGTCCATGAGAATCGGTAAATACTTTTTTTTATAACGCCTTATTTCTGGAATATTTACCGATTGGAAATCTACGAAAACACAGCTCTAGTTATTTCTATAAAATTCATGTAAAATTATTTGGAGTTTACCTGCCGAAAGAATGCACGATTTCTTAACTGAAATTCCCAGTCCACATAAATGAAACACAAGAAACAAACGTGTAAATAACTGTCTGCTTTGGAAAATTATTCAATATCTCTTATATTTGCATCCAGTAAAAATAATCTAAAGTTGGCACCATTTCTTAGATGAAACATAATCACTTATTATTATTTTTAGTACTTTTTCTTTCATTTCTTTCTTTAACTTTTACTCCTATTAGCAAGAGTTTGAAGTTGTTTAAATTTCTAAGATGAAAAATTATATATTAGTAGCATTTTTTCTTGGTATGTTATTTATTTTACCCGCTTGCTTTTACACCTAGTAGAAATAGTTACTTAAAATTCTAAGGTGAAGGCTTATTTATTAGTAGTAATTATTCTTAATATGTTCTTTCTTATATTTCCCTTGTTTTTAGCAATAACCTTAAGTTGTTTAAATTTCTAAGATGAAGCATTATTTATTAGTTGTAATTTTTCTTAGTATGTTTCTTTATTTTTCACTCATATTTATTTCATCTTATTTTTTTGATTTTATATGTAACAGTAATTGCCTTCAGCTGTCTACATTTCTTAGATGAAGTATAATTCTGTTACCTTGTGACTAGTATTTATTTAATCTTATTTCCTTTGCTTTTACATGTAGTAGTAATTGTCATTAATTTTTTTAACTTCTTACCATGATGCATAATCACTACATTTTAACTAATATTTCTTTCATATTTTTCTTACTTTTACACCAGGTCTAATGTTATTTGCATTTCTTTGATTAGATATTAGTTTTTATTATTTTATACAGTGTGAATTACGTCTACTGGACATCATACTCGAAAAAATTTTATAAAATAATTGCTCTCCAGTAAGGTTCAAACTTGCCTGTACAGCGGTTCAAACGTTGGTTTCTTCTTAAAAGAGGTATGCATGTTCCCAGACAAAAGTTGACTGGAAAGCAAGAAGACACAAACGACAAGTGTGGGAGAAGAAGTTATTATCATAGAACATAAGATTACATCTAGCCATCTGTAAAATTATGAAACCTAACTGCCAGTCTAGTACTGCACTTGAATTCGTAAAGTCGAGGTACCAAAGTGGAAATCTCATCAGATCAATTATCATGAAAATAATTATAGAAAAAGTACAGGAATGCGAAGTTACGACGGTGAGAAAGTGAATGCTTAGGATCGACAATATTCCATATTCTTCTTTGGATTTTATCAAGAATCTCTAAATACATAGCAGAAGCGCCAGATCAGATGTGGCAGCAATATTCAATGTTCTGAAAATGTCTAGAAGACAGAATTGAAACATTCTATAAAATAAATCAACAAAGATGCGGATAATTGTTTATAAAACTTAATGGAAGCATCCAAACTGCTTCTTTGCTTCAACATTCTGATGACCTATGAAAAAAGCTCACAGGTTTGTGCATATTTTCATCTGATTTAGATTTTCAACAGCTTTCGAATATTTTTCACGATGCATTCAGTTTATTGGAATCCTTAAAAATATTATCCTTCTGCAACATATGTGTGTGTTCCAAAGATGTACGCGCCATAAAACTGCCAATTTCTTTGGTTCTTAACTTTATCTGTTTTTCAATTCTTGTGTTATTTCTTATTTTTTGGTTCAAGTTTGCTTTCTTTTTTTTCCTTTGTATTCATTTATTATTCCTTTGTTATCTGCGAATAGAATTCCATGAACTGAATGAGAGAGAGAGAGAAAGAGAGAGAGGGAGAGAGAAAAGATATGAGCAGATTTTGGATAGCTAAAGACAGTGGGACGAACAGACGAAAAGCGGAGAGAGACAGATTAACAGATTCAGGTATTGTCAGGACCAAATGTGAACAGATCAATGGGGGAAAAAAGAGAGAAAAGACAACTAAGATTGTTGTGTTTTAAAATAAAATAAAACATTCCGAACTGAGAAATAAAAATTGGGAGGGCAAGGAATAAATCTCATCAGGGAAGAATTATTTCACGGGATTGGTTGATATTTGATGGCTCTGCGATATATAGAGTGAATAGACATGATTAGATAGATAGATAGATAGATAGATAGATAGATAGATAGATAGATAGATAGATAGATAGATAGATAGATAGATAGATAATGAATAGACATGATTAGATAGATAGATAGATAGATAGATAGATAGATAGATAGATAGATAGATAGATAGATAGATAGATAGATAAAACACTGTTGCCTCCCTTGTAGATTATAACTTCACAGCCTCACTACCCTTAGTGATATTTGTTTTCTGTAGTAAGTAAAAAAGATTTTTCCTCCCAAACGGGATTTATTCTCCTAGACTGGTCGACAACCTAAGCTAGATATCCCATTCTGCCCTGCTGTGAAGAGAGATGAACGAACGCCTTTCTGCGAGTATTTGTGTGTAAGTGAATGCAGCGGCTTCTGCTGAAATTTGAATTTAGTCTTGTCATTAAGGGCTTTGAGGAATACGAAAAATTACTGAAATTTTCTCGATCCTACCAAACTTCAGAATCTGTTTTGGAATCTCTTGTTTGTTGAGAAGAAAAAATTTTAAACATCTTCCGTACTAACAAAAATACATAGCTATATAATGAAATGTTTAACAGAAAGGCAAAGATAGATAGATAGATAGATAGATAGATAGATAGATAGATAGATAGATAGATAGATAGATATGATCAGGTTTAGAAAGATATTGACAGATATTGACTAAAATAGAGAAAGGGAGTTGAATACATTCATTATATATATATATATATATATATATATATATATATATATATATATATATATATATTTATATACTTCTTTTTTTCGTTTGCATTTTTTTTGTCTTTCCCTTGCTTCCTTCAGGGAAGAAACGCCCAAGAGGCTCAAATCAATAAACAACTGATTAATACATTCAATACTTTAATAGATCTGAACGAATGGCTATTAAAATTAATTCAATCAACAGCTGCTTTTCAGTCCTTATAACGAGCGATGATAATCGAAATAGACGGCCCGACTCCACTTTTACCAAAATCTCAGTAGTGATAAAAATCGTAAGTATATATATATATATATATATATATATATATATATGTATGTATGTATGTATGTATATGTGTGTGTATTTGTGTGTGTGCAGAATGTGTTTATGACCTTAATAAGAATATATTTAATAGCATTTCCGAAGCAAATTATTTTTTCTTACCATCAAGTAAAGGCCTGTTCTTTCCCTTTTATCTTTTCCCGTCCCTCTTCTTTATTTCTTCTCCCCCCTCTCTTAATATTTCTCATTTGTACGTTTTTCCTCCTTAAATTGGTTTATTTATTTTTCCTTGTTCTTTTCACTATTTTTAATACCTTCTTTCTTTCTTCTTCCATATTTCCTTTACTTTCTTTTTTTATTGTTCATTCACACTTTTCTGAAATTTCTGACAGTACCTTTTTATATTCATTTCTTTACAAACTTCCTTTATTTAATACCAAGCATAGAAAATTAATTCTGTAAATACATAAAATAGACATGCACGTAAGACAAGGATGTATCGTCTCACCAGACTTCTCAAACTTTACAATGAAGCAATCCTTGCATAATTAAAAAGCCCAACAGGATTCATTATTGACAGCCACAATCTTAACAACATTAGATATGCAGATTACACAGTGTTGATAGTAAATGGAGAACGATAACTTCATAAATTCTTACAGAAGTTAGTAAAGAAAAGCGAGAAGGATGGACTAAACATGCATTGTAAGAAGACAGAATGTTTAGTTGTCAGCAAACTGAACAGCCCAATATAAAAATTACAAATTGGAGATAACAAAAAGTACGTTGCTTTAGATATCTGAGGAGTTCTTTAACAGAGGACGGAAAGTGAGGCGCTTAAATCGCATTGGAATAACGAAAAATGCCTTCCAAAAGCCCAGCAAAGTAATAAGAAACAGAAACATTTCGTTAGAAGAAAGAAAATTAATGTTAATTAATATTGGTCTTCTTATATAGCAGTCAATGCTGGACAATCTCCTCACAGATGAAGAAGAGACTTGAAGCAACAGAAATGATAATCATAGGAGAGCTTGGGAATGAATGCTGAACAATCTCCTCACATCTTGTCAGGCTATAAAGACGAGTGTTTCAAAAATTGATGCAGGCTCGAGTTTTTTTTTATTTTTTATTCCATGCCTTCGCAGCTAATGCAAAAGAAATATGGTAGGACAAGAGATGGATTTCAAGACTAATCCTTGGGTTCATCTTATTTAGTTAAAGTTTCATCGATGATTATCGAAATCTCGAAATAGAAGAGCCTCCAAGTAGATCTGGTTACAGCATCTTTATTTTTGCTTTCCTCTGATTACATTAATGGCCAGAATTTTATCTAAAAATTGCTATAAAAATGACAATCCAATAATAATGAATCTACTTAATCATTGATCACGTCAGGTTATGTGCTCCCTCCCAGAAACTGTAGCTAATGTTTACTCAGCTTAATTGCACTATAAACCACAAGTGAATACTGCAGATTGAGCAGACGTCTGTAATAAGGATTTGATAGCTTCCCTGGCAGACGGGTTTGCTCAGAAACGAGTAAGAAACAGCCACAGCTTACTTAATCAGGATTGTTTAAAATACTCAATATATAATCCTTTTATAAATATCAATGACTACTAAATGCAGTGAAAACAAGCAAAATTTAGGAGAACAAATTAATAAATGATATGTATAAAATATTCAAGAGTCGTTGGAGAATATTAGAAAAAGTAAACTGCGTGCAGATGGAGAGAAAATGAATTGATTGTGTAAACAAAAATAGAAAACGTTTAAGACAAGTGTGCATCTTCTCATTGGATTTTTTAAATCTATACAGCGAGAAATTCTCAAGAAGAAAATAAACCTTACTAAGATTTATTATTGGTTATCACAATCTTAAGACTTATGATCCTCAGGTGGCAACGTGTTGATGGAAGGTACAGAAAGTAACCTGCAGGAAATCCTAAATAAATTAGTAAAGAGAAGTTGATGTAAAGGACTAACCACTAATTGTAAGAAGACAGAATATATGGTTGTTAGCAAAAGGGGCAGACAAAGGTTGCAAGATAAGAATTGGAGATGTCAAAGATCTGGGGAGTGTTTTAACAAACAACAGAAAATGAGACACTGAAACCCAAAGACACATTGGATAACGAATGATGCCTTCCAAAAGCTAAACAAAGTATTAAAAAACAGTAAATTTTTGTTAAAATCAAAGAGAAGTGCTAAATTGCTACGTAATATCGATTTTTATAAATGACACTGAATTCTAGTCAATTTTCTTCACAGAGAATTGAGGAAGCAGATATAGTTCTACAGGAGGATACTGAGAATTTCACGGACAGAAAATCTAACAAACGAGATATTTTTGAGAAAATGGAAACAAAATGAACACTTATACTCAAAATATAAAATAGGTATAATTGCGGGACACGCGATGAAAACAGTAGGCTTGGAGAATTTAACACTCACATGACATATTGACGGCAGGATGTATAGAGAGAAACATCGTGCTAGCCTGTGGAAATGGATAGGTGAATAGGAAGCAGGTAGGATAGTAAAATATAAACATTGCTTAGAAATACAAAGATAGGAAGTTAAGGAGGGTCATGGTATCCTACTTCCTGAAATGCCACATTGTTAAAAAAAAAAGAATTTATTGAATGTAAACTTACAGATTAATTATTCATGAAACATATTTTTAGAACTTTTTATATTAAAAATTCCATCCTGCCACACATATATACATCGCTATCCAAAATTTTCGAGAATTTAATCATAAAAAAGCCAATAATCAGAAAACGCACCTTCTCAACTCGTCTGTTGTTTTTTTTCAAATAAAACTGGTTAATAAAATATACTGGTTATATAAAAGATTATCGGAAACATCCGGACTACATTTGGTTGATCTTCAAACAACCATTAAGACCCTCTGAAAACTTTCAATTTCCAAACTTCGAACAGTAGACCGTCTTTAGCAGCTTGAAAGTTTTGAATTATTCAGAGAAATAGAGACAATACGTTTACTAAATTCGATTTTTCAAAGATCATAATCACAGAGAATGTGAAAGAAATTCAAAGACACAACAGCTATAAGAAAATGAATAAAAACAATTTTAAGAATCAATACTTAGGGAAAGGTATTGACAATGTATATATTATCGATGTGTGAAAATCGATATATTAGAACACAGTTGTGTATCTTCAATTAGCCACAGGGACTTTCTTGCTATTAGAGAATAGAAATATTGAGCCAGTAAAGACAGCTAAATTAGAAAGCAACCTGAATATATGAACAAGCCAAGACTGAATCAAAAATTAGTATGATAAACTGACTTCGTGTAAATTGAGAAAAGACTGCCATCTGGAATCATTCTACAGGACAGGGAAGACAAAAGTTATCGTTAGTACACAATGGCCGAGTGGACTTATGAAAGAGCTCAAGTGTGAATCGAACACTTCATGCTAGTTTTAATGTTACACACAATACATAATATAATAACATTGAAGGATCTCTAGATTTTAATACTCAGATTCATTTTATCTATTTTTGTGATGTGAATGCTTTGTTATATTATGAAAATATTGGTGGAATTGGTCGTTTCAGTACAGGAAACGTTTGGCATTCATTGATCGATCTGTTAACGTTACTGCGTTTTGAAATTTATAAAAATCTTTTACTTCAAACAGCTTTATTTTTTAATTTCACATTTTACTTTTAATTTTTTAAAAGAAATGAAGAGGATTCTTTCTTCGTTGCTAATAGGGCTTTAACTATATGATTTTTTATTTAAATGCATACTCAAATAGAAGCTTTTCTGCTGTATAAAAACTTCGTTTTTCTCGCCTGGATATAGGCGTGCGCAATAGATTTTGCGTTGGCGTTTTAGGCCACAGACAATCCTTCCTTTGTGCTTGTCTCAGCTCCCCCCCCGCTTCCTCCCCCTCTCTCTCTCCCTCTCTCTCTCTCTCTCTCTCCCATATGAACATGCGAATGTGCGTACATAGACAATTCAAAACCTAATAATTATCTCTCGGCTGCCGATAATCAATTCGCAATAATTGTGCAGCGAGGACTTAGAACATTTCTATATTTTTTGTTTAATTCTGTGTTTTCTCTCTTCAAAGAAATTTAGGTGTTTGCTTGGAATGACGATGTCAAAGATGTCGATTGAAAAGCGAGAAATGTAGCGATTATTACACGTTACCCTTTGAAGCGTAGATTGTTTTCTCAGTTGATTAGAAAAAAATGACTTTTTTTTAATATTTTTGGTGACATTTTCCATTTCAAGTTGGGAACACTTTCAGATGACTCTTCAGAAAACTAAAAAATGAATGTCTAAAAAGTGCAATTTCATTTTCATAGTTTTGCGATAATTTCTCATAATTTATTAGGATATATATCCACTCATATATATATACATAAGGCAAAGTTTTGTTTTTTCTTTGCTTAACAAGTTACCGCTACTTCATTTAAACGTAAAACATCTTAGGACCTCAGAATCTTTTTCCGTGATCTGATATCCGCAGTTAGAGAAAGATCTCTTCCAAAAGCTAAGCAAAATATGAAGAAAGTAAAAGTTTCATTAGAAAAAAAGGAGAGTTGTGAACTGTTATATAATATTAGTCCTCCTATATAGAAGTGAATGTTGAATGTAGATGTCAAAGAGACTTGAAGCAAAATAAGTATGGTTCTGCAGAAGCATGCTGAGAATGCCATGGACTGAAAATGTAAGAAAGGGCGAAATTATAGAGAAAATGGACACAAAAAGGATATTTATAATTAACATAAAAACGACATCAGAAAGAGACTGTAGAAATGTCTAAGGTAAAGAGGCTTGGAAAATTTGACACCCAAAGAACAGGCATCTTGGAGAAAGAGAAATTTCTAGGGTAAATGATGAGGAAATAGGGCTTGGAAAATTTGACACCCACAGAACAGATTGAAGTCATCTTAAAGAAAGAGACATTTCTAGGGTACATGATGACGAAATACGGTTTGGAGAATTTGACACGCACAGAACAGATTGAAGTCATCTTGTAGAAAGAAAACTTCTAGGGTACATGATGAGGAAATAGAGGTGGACAATTGACACCCACAGAACAGATTGAAGGCGTCTTTCAGAAAGAAAATATTGTAGGGTACTTGATGAGGAAATAGAGCTTGGAGAATTTGACACCGACAGACCAGATTGATGGCATCTTGTGGAAAGAGAAATTTCTAGGGTACTTGATGAGGAAATAGGGCTTGGAGAATTTGACACCCACAAAACACATTGAAGGCATCTTTGATAAAGAAAAACTTCTAGGTTACATGATGGGGGAATACAGTTGGAAAATTTGACACACACAGACCAGATTGAAGGCATATTGCAGAAAGAAAACTTTCTATGGCACGTGATGAGGAAATAGGGCTTGGAGAATTTGACACCCACAGAAGAGATTGAAGGCAACTTTTACAAGAAATTACTAGGTTATATAATGAGGAAATAGGGCTTAGGAAATTTGATACCCACGGAACAGATTGAAGGGAACATGTTGAAAAAGAAGTTTCTAGGGTACATGATGAGGAATTACGGCCTAAAAAATTTGACACCCACAGAACAAATTGAAGGCATCTTGTAGAAAGAAAAACTTCTAGGGTACATGATGGGGAAATAGAGTTGGAAAATTAGACACCCACAGAAGAAATTGAAGCCATCTTCTGGAAAGAAAGATTTCTAGAGTATATGATGAGAAAATAGGGCTTCGAAAATTTGACTTCCACAGAACACATTGAAGGCATCTGGTAGAAAAAGAAATTTCTAAGGTACATGATGAGGAAATAAGGCTTGGAAAATTTAACACCCACAGAGCAGATTGAAGGCATCTTGTAGAAAGAGAAATTTCCAGGGTACATGATGTGGAAATAGGGCTTGGAAAATTTGACACCCACAGAACAGATTGAAGGCATCTTGCAGAAAGAGAAATTTCTAGGGTACATGATGAGGATATAGGGCTTGGAAACTTTAACACCCACAGAACAGATTGAAGGCATCTGAGATGGGACAAATATATTGAGTCAATTGCTTCTTCCACCGCGAGGAAAGTTGGCTCTCTGTGCCGCGCCAGGAAATCTTTCTCCTCGGTATCGATATTTCAAATATACAAATCCATCATTCGCCCATGCATGGAGTATTGCTGCCATATATGGTCTGGGGCACCTTCTGTTTACCTCGGAGTTCTTGACAAGATCCAGAGACGGATATGTTATGTAATTGGCCCTGATCTGGCGTCTCGTCTACAGTCACTCTCTCACAGACGCGCCGTCGGCTCTCTCTGTCTTTTCTACAAATACTTTCATGATAATTGCTCCGATGAGCTGCTTTCACTGCTTTCCAGACTCGATGAATTCAAGCGTCCTACGAGGCTGGCATCCCGCTCCCACCCTTACACTCTAGAAACATTTAAATGTAGCCGTCTCTTCTACTCCAATAGCTTCATACCTCGCACCTCTCGCCTGTCGAACACCCTTCCCTATTACTGTTTCCCTGAGAGCTATAATCTCCAACTATTCAAATGTAATGTCAATCGACATCTCCAGTTACCTTGATCTATCCACTATCCCTCTCCTCATCCTTTCTTCTATCACTCTTATCTGCTCTCGCACCAAATCTTCTGCAGCCCCCTGCATCCTAGTGGCTTCACGCTTTGCTCGGGGCGTAAACTGAGAAAAAAAATTACTTAGATAAATCCCTCCGTAAAGTGTGGGCTGTACTTGTGAGAACAATTTTTTGTATTTCTTTAATGCATGGGCTTCTAGGAATCCCTTCAATTAGTCTAGTGGAATCCTTACCAACCAATCCTAGAGCTCCAACTACGACAGGGATTGTTGATGTTCCCATCCCATGTGACATATTTATTGTTATTATTATTATTATTATTATTATTTCCTTTGATTTCTGTATATATATATTTCCTTCTAGTTGAATTGATCCTCTGCTTCCTTCGGATCTGGACATATACAGACGATCAACATCAATCTTGGGATGATGCATGCGATGTCAACTGAGAAGTTTTCTCATATTGATATCCGTTCGCTTAATGTGAGCTATGGTCTAATTAAGGATGTTGAAACTCTATTAAACTACAGGAGCAGACAAAATGTTTGTGGTTGATATTTTGTTTTGTCAATTCAAATCGGTATTTAACACCAGACACAAACGCCTGTTGTATTCTTTTGTTAATTTATCCTTCATTTGGTTATATTGTATCTCATCTCCTTCGCTGACTCCTAGGTATTCTTCTTGTTCCAGTACCTAAATCTTTGTGACATATTATTATTATTATTATTATTATTATTATTATTATTATTATTGCCAGTGTTAAATAACACTGGGTTACAAAATTTTATGAAAATTCTGTTTCGATCCATATATTATGCATCTGCATTATGTAGAACCCGTCACTATTCCATTTGTAAGGAAGAACAACGGAAATCAATTAAATCGATCCAATGGAAGTAAATGTCATACGTTAAATATAACAGAAAATTATTCATAATATTGCTGTTAAAAATATTGATGTTATGATTAAAAGAATTCTAACATCCAATTCAATATGGTGGATATATGCAAGAAACATCAGAAAACCGTGTGAACTAATTTCTATTTTCAGAGAAACAGTAAATTTTGGTCGCCAGAGCAACACATTGAGGTATTCTTCATTTTCCAGAAACCATTCCCGTACAATTCTTGCAGTGAATCAGGTCACATTGACCTGCTGAAAGATGCCAACTTCATCGGAGAAAATTGCTGCTATTAAGCTGTGTATCTGTTCTTGAAAGATGTTAAGGTAAGTGGACCGCGAATAACTACCTTCCACATGAATGCTAAGACCCATGTTTCCCAGTAGGATGTTGCCAAAACTATCACATTGCTTTCATTGGATACTTGTTTTCCCAATGTGTCATTGTTATATCGGAATAACGACGAACACGTGCCATGACATCCACATTATTTAGGAGGAAAGTGAGAAACGTCGAACGAATGTATCTTCTTAAATCAACTCAAGATTCAACTGCGACGCTCGTTTGCCAAATGATGATGCTATCAACGACGGACTTTGGTTGCTATGAGAGTTCCGACTGGCATACAGCTCCCAGCCTTCTCCAAAAGTACTATTATACTTAAACGTTTCTTTTCGTGCTATTTACGGAAAGCAGGTAAGGGTGTTTGATTTCATGCCTTTAATTAATATTCTTGATATTCTGTATCTTATTCGGAATTTTATTTCTGCTCAATTCCCTTTTCTTTTTTATTACACTTTAGATTTGTTCTCTAATCTACTCTTTGTGATTTTCTTAAAACCAAGTTTTTTTTTATTTTTGTCAATAGTTTCAATTTTCTTTTTTTATGTAATTTCGACTTTTCGCAATTTATAATCTCATTTCTCACTAATTATTCGCAAAATATTGTCCATTTTTTTCTGCCAAATCCATAAACATTTTCATGTTTAAAAGCTGAACACAATTATCAGTAACTATATTATATACGTTTGTTTACAATATAATGGACATCTATCGAATTGCATAAAATCTCGCATCAGCATTTAGGCGATGACAAATATTTCTAAAAACTGCTATTAAAATCTGAAAGCCACTTGCTATATTTATTACATAAATATAAGTAGATCTGGATGGTTCTGTTGAAGATCATTCGGATAAGAATGGTCGGCTACAAACTGCTCCTGAGCACAGCCAGGGCAGCGAGCTAATCCCTATTCCAGACGTCTGCTCAATCCAGAAACTCCATTCTATACTGAAACTAAGCTAAGCTAAACTAAGCAGACCTTGGTTATAATCTCTGGGAGAGAGCACATAATCTGGCGCGAGGAATTTTTTTTAACAAGGCCAACCCTCGATTACGATGACTTGTGACTTTATGCTAGTACTTGACAGTTTTCGGACGGTTTCATTCACAAGGCTTGAGTTAACGCATGGTGTGGCGCTGGAGTCACTTCCCTGAAAAATCGAGCATGGTGAGATTTGAACCAAAGTGTCATGTCCAGAAAACAAAAATTCTAAGCATTTAGCCAAGCGTCCATTAGGATAATACCAGTTTTATTAGGAAAACGTTAACGCCCATAATAGTATTTATATAAAAAATAAACGGTGATAGGAAGATACAGAAAGTGAGTGAGAGTGAAGTCTCCCGTCGATCTTTAGGATAATGGCGAAAAGGTGCAGAGTGTACCAAGAAGTCTTCAAACATCCCTCATCAGGTTTAAATTCAGAGTTTTCCTTGTCCTAGACTGGGTACCATCATAACTCCATTTCTATCAATATTTCTGAGAAGAGGTATTGCAATTATTTACATTATTTCCTCAAGAACAGAATATAAAATCGTTGGTTGGATCCAGTGGCTTGACCCAAAGTACCTAGCTACGGCAGTGGTGAGGAAAAACTTGGAGAGTTGAGTTAAAGGGAGATAACTAAGATATCCAGAAGAGGCATGGTACGTGGATCTATAACAATCTACCCTGGTGGATGAAATGAAGGGTTCAGTGTGTAATTCCAATCACCAGAAGATGTGAACATGCAACCGCCGAAACATCGTGAATATGGCAATAAAGATGATGACAACAACCCGAAAAATGTATATAATGTAAATAATAAACCAATTTGTGTTGTTATTTAACCCATATGTGGAGTGAGAAAGATAGATATATCGCTTTGCTTAGTGGATTTGGGCGAAAGTGAAAGTATCAAACTCGACGCGAATTCGAAATCGGCTCTCTGATTCAGCGGTTTCTTTATCAAAGCCAATAACCATTGCACACACACATACGCACGCACACACTGCACACACAAAACACACACACACACATATATATATATATATATATATATATATATATATATATATATATATATATATATATATATATATATATATATAAAAAAATAAGACAATATCGAAAATTAATATATATATATATAAATGTGGGCACTGAGGTAAAACCAAGTTGTGTAAGTCTGTTTCATCCTTGAAAAACAATATTCAAACCATTCATGCATGAAACAGACTGTCGCCAGTCGGTGTGGACCTCAATGTCCAATTTTATATTTACGTACGCCCTATCCCAGATATTGAACACTTTACCCAGAAATATAGCATACTTTAAAAATATATTTTTATCCTATACAAATATATATATGTGTGTGTGTGTGTGTAGACATTGAAGTGAACACACACAGGCGATATGCTGTTGCATGTTTAAACGCAATGGTCAGGCCTAAAATCGCGCTTAAACATAAAACAGACTGGTGCCTCTGGGGGCTGACTTCAATGACAACATTTATGCTTACATAGGCTCTATTCCTGATACTGATCGCACTCACCCATAAATATATTATACCTTAAAATATTTTATCAAATATATATATATATATATATATATATATATATATATATATATATATATGCATATATGTATGTATGTATATGCGTGTGTCTGTGTGCGTGTGTGTACGGTGTATCAAAAATACTTTTTCCTGACATCAAACAAGTAAAATGTCCAAATAAACATATGTCCAAAAGGCCATCGTTGTACCTCAACAGAGCAACTCATAACAAATGATCAAAGCGTCCTCCGTTTGCTTCTACACATGCATGCACCCGTCGGATCATTAACTGGAGGACCCTTTCAAATAATCTGAAACGGTGTCGAATGATTTCGTAGGCCCCCATAACACGTTGATGAAGCATCTCTGAGTTATTAATATCTGCTGAGTATTGCTTTGCTTTTAAAATAAAAATCCAAAGGATTAAGGTCATGGAACAATGATCTTCCCCCCACCTATCCATCTTTCATGATAGATGTCAGCCAGGTGGGGGCGAACAATGTGACTAAAATGAGTTGCAGCCCCATCATACATGAACCATATTCGTCTTCATATTCTCAGGGGTATATATTCTGGAAGGTTTGAAAGTGTGTTCTAAATAACTTTCCTATAGACAGCTCCTGCAAAACGTGCTGGGGAAAATATGGACCTACCAGATAGTCACCTACAATTCCAGCCCACACTTTGATCGTAAACTTATGTTGATATCTAACCTGTATTGTACAATGGGGATTCCGATCTGCCTACACATTTTGCTTGTGTCATTTTTTATTCCATTTCTTCCAAATGTTACCTCATCCGTAAACAAGAGTGAAGAGACATACAATGGATCGGCAGTTTGTGCAATAAACCATTGCCAAAATTTCTCCTGTGGTGAGTGATCAGAAGGCGAAAAATCCTGTACACGTTTCAAATGATACGTATACAGGAGGTGCTCTTGAAGTACCCTCGATGCGGTAGTGTGAGGTGTACGAAATGCTAGGGTCACTTGACTTGTGCTGATATCTGGGTCGTCTTCGACAGCCTGTAGAATATATTCTTTGTAGTCAGGTGAATGAACGGATGTCGGTTTTTTCTCGATCCTTAGTTTGTAGTGTCACTGATCCTATTTCAGCAACGCGACAATAAACAGTAGCAAAGTTTCGATGACGCGACTGCCTTCGGCCTGGAAATGCAAACTGATACAGTCGTGCAGCCACGCGTCCATTACCATTCGTGCGACCGTAATTAAAAATCATATCTGCCTGCTCACGATACAAATATCCGACCATTGTTAAACAGAACACTTCTCAGTTAAACGTTGTAGACAAACTAGCCACAAATGTACATGAATGACAAATGTAACCTAGCCTATATAGCAACACAGCGCCATCTAATGTAAACTTTCTTTAAACTTAATAACTCAAAAACGAAAGATTTGCATACATATATTCATATAGACTTTTCTCTTTGTTTTGGTATGAGCAGTATTTTTGATACACCATATATATATATATATATATATATATATATATATATATATATATATATATATATATATATATATCACGACGCTTGATACTACATTTAAATGATAACTCTAACAGTTTTAGGCATTTAAAACAACATGCCTGGCCGCATACACAATTCCGGAAAATCCTCGTTGAAAACACAACTATACTTCAACATGAAAACAATAAACAAAAAATAAAAATTCTTGAAGCTATATACATAAAACAGTTGAAACCTAATATGAACATAATAAACTATGAAATCTCCACAAATATTCTTAAATGCCTATAATTGATAACAGAACCCATTGTTTTATACTTCTCGTTTTTGCTCTCGCGTGGTCATGTGTGACGTCATGAGCTCCGGTGCCATTTTCGTTTCCAGCATCTCATATGCACGAGTTTGTCGTTGCTTCGAAATCTTCCATTTAAACAAAAACAGACTATCATTATTGTTTTGTTCGTGCATTGTTTAATATATTGTAATGTAATTTTCATCTTTGATAATGGCTTAGGTAAGCCGAAAGCTTAGATAGGATTAAAAAATATGTATCAATATTGTGATTTTCTTTCTTCTTTTAATGATAATGTTATTAAGCTTATCAGACGATATGAAAAGGATTTACATAAAATAAATAGACAAAACTTGTCTATATTATTTAATGAAACATGCATCAACATATATATATATATATATATATATATATATATATATATATATATTATTATTTATAAAAAAAATTATAACATAAGTATGTTATAAAATCACTACAAAAATAGCCATTTTGTTTCAACACACTCGGTGTCTTACCAAGTGATGATGTTGAAGATAAAATAAATGCTTTTAAAAGTTTCAGATTAATTAACATTGTTACAAAAGCTAGAATAACCAATCAAAAACCAAGTACAGAAAGATTCAAAAGCTTGACAACGAAATCACGTTATAATAGCTATTCAGATCTTTAAAATACGTGTAATATTAAAAATAATATATACTAACCAATAATTATAAAATTATATGATAAAATTTAATATTAAAATTAAAAACTGGCAATTTTAAAATCCAAATTTAATCACTATTAAGTTTAAAAACTACAAAATTATTGGGAAAAGAAAAAATATATGTTATTCAATTTATTTCTTCGTTGAAATTACGTTCGACAAGACGCTACAATATATCCGGTCATTTGACATTTGTATAATATTTTTTTCATGTATATATATTTTATTCTAAAGTGTGTGAATGTGGTCTTAAACTCACGCGCAAAACAACAAAAACACAATCAGATTATAATACATAAGCACCCAGACATATTTAGATATATATATACACACACAAAAAAAGGGAAAGAAAAGAAAAGGCGACGAGACAGGAACATCACTACAACCCTTTATGAAAAAAGGAAACGGGGAAACCAACACCTATACACACACACAATTAAATGTGAATACACTCTACATACACATAGACACCGATAGATACACGTACACACATCCACAGACAATGATCTAGACAATCAGATACCACAACCAATAAATATTTAAGACTTAAAGTATCATTAAATAAATGCTAACCACTTATTAAATTATAACTTAAGGGAGCAAATATACAAAGATAAAAATGGTTAAAAATAATATTATTTAATATATTAAAACGAAAATTCCAAAACCACAAATATCAATAAAAATATATTTTAATCGTATAAGTTGATAATATTTTCATTATATATTAGGCAAAGAAAAACAGGATAAAGAAACCCACAGAAATAAGTGTACATTCATACGCATATACATATATATATATACACGCGGCAGCAAACACATAGACTAACTACTGTGGCAGTAATGACATACCAAAGTTTCCATACCCACATATACACACAAACAAACTCATACATAATAGGTGCCAACATATACATCCACAAACATACATAAATATATATACACACATACATACATATCTACAAATAAACATAGATATAAATATATCTATCTACAATAACAAGTATCAATATATACATGCATACATATAAATACAACAACACTCAACCAAATACATATATAAACGTACTAACATATACATACATAAATATACATTCAAATACCAACACACGCCAATATACATATACCCTAACATACAAATATATAAACACATTCATACAAACAGAAATATACTTAAATATAAATATACATACACAATAAAATAGGACACATACAGATATATACATATATACACACACAGATATATATATACACATACATACACACACACATACATATATATACAAATATATCGTGGCACGAAATTAGGGGCACACAGTGAGGAACGAACTCACTACTCAGTCGGAATTGATCTAGCGAACCATGCTTGCCAGCCATTATACCGCCGCAGGGTGCTCATACATACACATATACATATATATATATACATACATATACACACATACACATATACATACATATACATACAAACATATATACATATATATATATATATTTATATATATATATACATATATATATATATATATACACACATACACACACACATATACATATATATATATATACACACACACACACATATATACACACACACATACACATATACATCAACAGTTTTTAACCTTTTCTCTTCTAATCTACCATATCTTCCCACATTTTGTATGTATATATATACACACACACTCATATATATATATATATATACACACACACACATATATATATATATATACACACACACACATATATATACACACACACACACACACACACACATATATATATATATATATATATATATATATATATATATATATAAAATAAATAAAAAATAAAAAACACATATAAATACACTTATATTCAAACCTACACATTCCTCAGTGCAAATACTCTAACCAACACATAAATAAATATATACACATATACACCAACACTAATAACACTATGCAGGTAAACAATACACATTTATATCATAAGTATTACCATCATGCAATAAAAATACTAATCTATTAAAATTACAGCGACATATCATTATCATTTAAAGTATACGACCCCTACACTAAGTTAAATTTATAACGGTGTTTACAATTAACTGTAAGTTCATATCTTTGATTTAAGAAATCATCCTTGTTTTTAAATCTAATAATTTCAAATTTTTCGTTAAGGCATAGGTAACATGGGGCATATAGGGAGTTACATGTCCGAGCTTTCTTAACCAAACTCCATTTAATCGTAGGTGTTTTGTTCTTTTCTTTTAGATTCCAAAAATACTTGGATAATGAAGTCATGTACCTATATTCACTGTGATTAAAGGATTGCATATGCCCCCGCCAGCGTTCCTTGAATGTTTTCATGGTGCTACCAATGTTAAACTTCTTTATATTTGGATTTTCAATTGTTGAAATAGTACTAAGATAGACTACAGAAGTAATCCCACAGTTATTTTGTAGTGGACAATTATTCGGATTCCTACAACTACATAAGTTGTTATTTGTATTATTATATTTAGTATTGCAGTTAGTAACCTGTTGAGTAGTCAAGCCTTTTGAATCCCTATACCTGTTAAAGACTATGTTGTTATGTTTTTTAATTATCTTCTCCAGGTTATCAGCACAACTATAGCTTAATTTAAGGTATTAGGATTAAATATTTTACTAAGTGGGTTAGTTTCAGGGTTGGGGAAATGTTTTTGATGAGGTTTAGAAATATACGCCCTAATTTAGTTTTAACCATTATATTGAAAGGGAAGTGAACCAAATGATCTTTCTAGATCTTCTTTTCTTATTATGGTTGCAATTAACAGGGTTTTATATTGAATAGTTGTATTTTTGTATCCACTATTTTTGAGTGCAGAATTTTAAAAATCACGATGTTTATTAAAAACATCCTTGTTATAAGAGTTAGCGCTAATTCTAAATTCAATGGAAGAGGGTATGTGTTTGATAACTGAAGGGGGGTGGTTGGAATTTGGATGCACGTATATTTGGTTGGAATTAACCTTCACATATGGTTGGAAAGTGTTGTTAGCAAGGTCTAGGGTGACATCTAAAAAATCCACTTGTCTAACATTAGTTGTAACTATTGTCCTAAGACCTAAATCCTTAAATACCCTATGGATCATTTTCCTAATACGGTCTACCTTAATTTTAGTGGAGTTTTTAACAACTAATAATCCATCATCTCTATACAATCCTACACTATCTGAATCTAGACAATCGAAGGTATATATATATACTTTTCGATATTTACTTTACCTCGGCTTTGCTTTGGATATTGAAGCAAACTTAAGACGCCTACTGAGTCACACATCCTATTCTTGTAGTCGACTAGTTCTTCGGTGGGTGTTACGTAAATATTTACTCAGTATGCGTTCGCAATGCCTAGGACCACAAATAGTTGTGCACGCATTGATTTTCAGTCCCACAATAGTCTAAAGAGATTAGGGTAATAATTTCAACTTACGAAATGTCGACTGTAATAATTTTGATTTGACAGCACAGTAATATAATAAAATTCTTCATTGATCTTAGACCGGAAATCTCCTGGCTTCGTGGGTGGACTGTCGAAATACAATTCTGTCATCTTAACTTTGGCTGAGTTCTTGCTCTATTCGAATTGTTGATTTTGGAGTGAATGAGATCTCAATCTGGGGACGATATTTCTTTTTTAATTATAAAGGAACCTATTTCGTCTGACAGAAGCGAAATCTGTACCGCCTTCTTATTCTTTCCTTTTTTCTGTTTCTATAACTAGCTTTTTATATATTTTTATGATCAAAGACACGTAATCATTTGACTTTGCTTTGGGCTCTGCCCTCATTCGATCACGCTTTATATTGACGTGTAACCTATGAGGTCACGACACATTGCTGAACATATCACACTAGATTGCTAACCATTTCTTTATGGTAGTTACTTTACTGGTGTCTGATGGTGGTAGTATTAGACGCAACGGATAAAACTAGAAAGAAAAGTTTGCTACAGATTCGATTAAGTTGTTTGGAATCAAATCAGTCCCTTTTTTCTCGCGAGTCAACCTACGTGATATAATTATACAGAAAATCAAATAGATATTTGATAGCGAAATCTAAATTAGGTTTTTATTAAACCCATGTAAATATAATCATTAGTTTATTACCCTTCATATTTCTCTCAAATGTCTTTCTTTTACTTTTCTTAAACCAGATTTTCTTATTGCCAATGGTTTCAGTATCTTTTTTATATTATCTCTGTTAAACTTTATTGCAATTTCCTAAATTAGGATCTCATTTAGTCATTTTTCACAATATCTCGTTACTACGAAAATGCTCAAAATTTGTTCAATCTGCCCGGAGTCTTATCGACTTTTCTAAACCATATACTGGGTATATGTATGTACATGTATATGTTTATATGTGAATGTGTATATGTATATGTGTATATATATATATATATATATATATATATATAGGTGTGTGTATATGTTTATATATATGTATATATATAAATCTGTAGATGTGTGTTATTATTATAAATCTTTTTGTGTTGTGTGTATTTTATATACGTGTTTTGATGTATACATTTAGATATATACATGTGTAGATATGTGAATTTGTGTATATATTAGGGTATTTGTGTATATATACGTACATATTACAGATGTATATGTGATTATTTTATGTATTGGCCTTTCTATAATTGTATATTTTATTTGATATCATTATATGTATGTAAATATATGTATAAGAATATGTATATGTATGAATATGCGTGTATACCTTTAAGTTTTTCTTTTTACTTTGGTGAATTTCCCATCAAAATAAGGTTATTAACCAAATTTATCAAGCAATATTATTACTTTTATATTTTTATTTTTATTCTTAGATATTATTTTTTGGATTTACTCTTTATTTTTATCTAATTATTATCATTCTTTTTATTGTTATTATGATTAGCAATATTATTTTTATTAGCAGTAGTAAGTAATCTGCATATTAATATTAAATTAATATTAAATATCTAATATTTAATTAATATTAATATATTTTAATTACCATTTGTATAATTTAATTTTAATTTTTAAATTTTAAAGTGCAAATTTAAACTCATTTTAACCTTTATTATTGTTGTTATTAATAATATTATTAATTTTTATACTCTTCTTTTTAACATTTTTAAACATTTTTTTTAATAATCATACTTATTATAAAACCCAGGTTGTGTGTGTGTGTGTGTGTCTGTTCCTTTATATATTGGATCGGATTTCCTACATTTTTCAACCGATTTCAACAAAGCTTCACAGGACTACGTAAAATTACATTGCGGTGAATCTGACAGCGCCAAAATTGGAAAAACACAATTGTTTTTGCACGAAATCAATTTGAAAACACGATTAAGAGGCATCGTTGTCGCCAGAATGAAAGGGGGACAACTCATATCGAGTTATACTTATAAAACACAAGTTGTGTGTGTGTGTGTGTGTGTGTTGTGTGTGTGTTCGTTTCTATATGGGATCGGATTTCCTACATTTTTTAACCGATTTCCACAAAACTTCACTTTTTTTTGCAGGTTTCTTATTGTCTTGCACACTTTTTTCTTTATTTTTACATTCAGAATGCTTTAAAAATTCCATTTACAAGACAATTGTTTATAATAAAATTCTATTCAATCGGTAGACTCATAGATCAATTCGGAAAAAAAAAGACTAATTAAGACATGCGTGTCCCTCAACCTTAAACAATAATCTTTGTCAATTTTATTTTTCAGTCTTTATGATGGTCGATACTTGATCTATCTCTTACTGTTAAATCCCCGGGCAACGCCGGGCTCTACTCTCAGTCTTTAATATATTATCCTATATTAATTACAATTGTATTAGTCAGAATTAATAATATTGTTAATAATATTATTAATATATCTCATTTTATTTTATTCCTACTTTGCTGGTAATCTTTAATACTTTATGTATTAACTATAAATTATGTTGATATACCTATATATGATAACTCACTCTGCCTTCTTCATCTCCCCTCTTTCTTTTTTCCTTTCCCCCCTCACATGCTTTACAATTTGTCTTCCATATTATCTTCTTTTCTCTTCTTGTCTCAAAAATAATTTGAGGGGTCAATTTATCTGACCTCTTAGCTGAGTACACTTGGACCTAAGTAAATTATTAAAGATAGTTTAAAAACAACCTTATCCGTACTTACATTTCCAAGACAGACCTTTTCATAATCCTCCCACCACCACTGTCACCTTACATCTATCTAAAACTATCCCCCCAAAATTGTATTAAAGATAATAGAAACCTAATTATTTTGTATCTAGATATGTGACCTGATGAACCTGATGATATTTTCTGGGGAAATAAATTATAGTCATTGAACATTAAGGTTGTTTCTTTCTTAACTATTTAATTAATTTATATATATATATGTGTGTGTGTGTGTGTGTGTGTGTGTGTATTTTTGGGTGTTTATGTGTAAAACCTTCAGATATAACTAAATAAATAAAAATAAAATCTTTACATCTTCCTTGATATATATCTATAAGTCTACCATTCGTTCATGCTTAGAATATTGCTGCCATATATGGTCCGCTGCGCCTGCTATTTACCTTGAGTAGCTTAATAAAATCCAAAGAAGAATCAGCAATATTACTGGTCCTGATCTGGCGGCTCGGCTTCAGTCACTTCCCTCGGCCGTGATGCTGCCTCTCTCTGTCTTATCTATAAATTGTTCTGATGAGCTATTTGCTATGGTACTTAGACTATATGAATTCAAGCACAGTACTAGATTGGCTTCGAGATATCATAAATTTTCAGTTGAGCTTGCTAGACGTCACCTTAAATTCTATGCTAACACTTTCTTTTCTCGCACTTCTCGCTTGTGTATCTCCCTTCCGGTTCCAGGCTTTCTAGTCAACTTTAATTTACAAAAATCCAAATGCAATGTCAATCGCTATCTACTGTCCTTCTGATTACTCTTTACTCTTCCCGTTAATTATTATACTTTCTATTCCTAATTCTTACACACCTTGCAAACCCTTGTGTCCTATTGCCCATGAGGGAATACAGCTTATATATATATATGTGTGTGTGTGTGTGTGTCTGTGTGTGTGTGTGTATATACCTGTGCGTGCATGTATGTATGTATGTATATATGTATGTATGTCAGTCATGACTGACGAGGCAGATTTTTTCCTGTAGGTTGCCATTTCTTTCTGCGGTAGATCAGTTGCCATTCAGGGATATAGAACTCGGTCTGTCCTGCTATTTACCCATATCTGGGGGGAGAAGAAGGGGATTCATAGGTAAGTGAATGTAATGGATTCGACTGGAATTTGAACTCGGCTCTCCGATTCCTCAATCCTAGCCTCTCGTGTAAGTATGTATGTATGTATGTATGTATGTATAATGGCCTCTCCCGGCGATGTCGCCGTGTGTGCTGAACAAAATGTCCATTTCGAGTGTTCGTGCCTGGTGTGACCAGGGATCGTCCACAAACATTTATAGATCTAGTCAATTCGTTTTCTTCTGATTATGGTATCATCTATGAGTTGATTAATGAAGGCTCTCGCGGGCCTTCCTCGTGATCTTTTGTCATAATTTGGTTCCTCATCGTATAAGATAATGCACCACTTCTTGTTTAATTCCCCAGTAATCACTACTAACCTTCATTCGGTTTTCACAGAATTTGTCCGTAATTCTTGTTAGTTTTTTCCCCCTTTGGCATATATTGCTTCCAGCTGATATTTAGCGCTGATCTCAGTCGTCTAGCGTACATACTATCTCGCTTTTTGCTAGTTATTTTGTCAATGTCCAACTGATTGACTCATATAAATAAACTATTTATAATGTTGACCTAAAGAGTTGAATTTCAGAATTTTCATATTTTTTTTATTTCTTCATAGTTTTCATTTTCCATTATTTTGATCATGTCATTTCATTTCTACCATCAATATCGATATATGAGCGGTTCAATCCTGGTCCCAAATGTAAAAAAAAAGTATCTTCCACTTCATTTAGATGGTGACATTTGAAACTTATTTTAATTTCATTGATCAAAAAAAAGGGTCTGTAATGCAATCGATCCTTACCCGACATCTCAATTTCAATTACTTCCCCATCGTCGTGACGCGGCTTGCCTCGCTCTTTTCTACAAATGTTTTAGTGTCAATTCTTCTGATGAGCTTTCCTTCTGCGTGCGTTTAAGTGCACTACTAAATTGGTGTCACCATTTTGTTGTTGAACTAACTATAGGCAACCGCACGTTCTTTTTTAACAGGTTCTTTACTCGCACTTCTCGCCTGTGGAAAACCCTGTCGAATTTATATCATTTGAAATGGTATATTTTAACTCTTTGAAAAATGGATACAAAAAGAAAACTTATATTTAATATAAAAAAGATTTACATCAGAAAGAGACTGTTGAAATTTCTAGGTTACACGACGAGGAAAGAGTGCTTGGAAAATTTGATACCCACAGAAAAGATTGAAAGCAACAGATGAAAGTAACGTATAAATTACCAAGTGAGCATTTGTAAATGGTTTATAAGAAATATAACAAAAAGGTAAAATTTATTAAGAGCTAAAAAAGATGGGAAATTGTGGAGAGCATTGATCAGCAACTACCTGAAGGCACAAAATAGAAGAATCTGGAAAGATCTATCTCACTATTCCGTCTCGGTTCCTGATAACCAAACTTCGGTCCTGAAAAAAATAGGAAAATTTACATTGTTCTTCCAGTTTAAAAATGGTCGACCAGAATCTTTTGAAAATATTCCCCCTTATTAAGACCAACTCGATTCTCAATTCAAAATTACACTTTCAGCTCCCCCACCCCACAGTTGTATGGATTTTCCTAACAATACTATATCAAATATAACATAGAAACAAAAATAGTTAAAGAAAATGATCCACAAACAACACGTTTGTAATTAACGTTGTATTTCGCATTGAAATTAGCGGATTAAAAGAGTTAGACGAAGGAATTGTATGTTTGAACATATCCTTGTGTCTCCTCATTCTATAAAGCTACAAACCTCTCTCTCTCTCTCTCTCTCTCTCTCTCTCTCTCTCTCTCTCTCATTCTCGCTATAATTGCATTGTAGTGATGACAAATAGCTACCTTATTCTTCTCGTTTAAAATCCAATAGCAGAAAATCGTCACTGTTCCTCTTTCGTCGCAGATTTTTGCTCATGTTAACGAAATTATCACATTTTTCTCTTTTTATCGATCAAATATTGATTATTTATAAATATTTTTTAAAACTGCTACATGCGTAAGCATCTAAATAAATCCAGATGTAAGCGTTTGTAAGCTATTAGTGTACCATTGACAACACAGAATGACCCGAAAGAAGATACAATGGCAAACATGGGTATCGATAATCAATAGATCAATAATTTCTACGCATTGTAAAACAACAAACTATTTTTAGTAAATACATTGGCAAAGAGAATGTCAATATTTTGTTCGAAGGAAATACAAAATGTGTTACCAAATATGCTCATATCTTTTCGACATTTTTAATAAAATGTAATTAGATTTTAATAAATATGAAATTCTCTCACAATATCAGTATGAAATCTCAATAATAATGCACCGAACTGGGTACCAAAATATAAATAAAAGTTCTCTTCGGATTTATTTACCGTTTATATCAAGTTGATATTAAGAAGGATTTATTATTAACAGACATAGTCTTGACAATATAACATACACAGATGAAACCATGGGCACCTCGGTGTGGTGTAATGGTTAGCAGGCTTGTCTCGCTACATCAGTTACAACTGAAAAGTGAGTTCGATCTTCACTAGATGCCCCATACTTTCGGCCTTGTGCCACATCTAAGCTATGCTTGGAAAATAACTAGGCCACCTCGAGGCGGTGTAATGGTTAGCAAACTTGGCTAATTATGACTGATTAGTGAGTTCGATCCTCACTGGGTGCCCCCTAATTTCGGCCTTGTGCCACATCTAAGCTACGCTTGGGAAATTACTACACAGATGAAACCATGTTGCTGGCAGATACAAAAAAAGCTGCTCAAACAAGGTAGTAAAAAAAGAGAGAGAAAGTAGTTATTCTTCATTGTAAGAAGGCCAAATATGTGGTTGTTAATTGCCAGACATGATATATGGTAGTTAATTGTAACAAAACCTGATATGTGGTCGTAAGTTTAAGAAGTCCGGATATGTGGTTGGTAATTGTAATATGGCCGGATTTGTGGTTGCTAATTGTAAGAAGACAGAATATGTGCTTATTTATTGTAAGAAGACAGCATATGTGGTTGTTAAAGGAAAAAGGCCGGATATGTGGTCCATAATTGTAAGAAGACGGGATATGAGTTATTGAATGTAAAAAGACTGGATATGTGGTTCTTAATTGTAAGAAGGCCGGAAATATGGTTGTTAATTGTAAGAACGCTAGATATGTGGTTGTTAATTGTAAGAAGGCCGGATATGGGGTTGTTAATTGTATGATGGCTGGATTTGAGGTCGTTAATTGTAAGAAGACCGAATATAAGGTTGTTGTTTGTAAGAAGACGAATATGCGGTTGTTTAAGGTAAAAAGACCGAATATGTGGTTGTTAATTGTAAGAAGACGGATATATAGTTGTTAATTTAAGAAGGCCTGATCTGTGGTTGTTAAATGCAAGATGGCCGGATTTGTAGTGTGTAAGAAGTCCGAATATGGTGTTTGTTAATTGTAAGATTGCCGCATATGTTATTGTTAATTGTAAGATGTCCGGATTTGTGGTTGTTAATTGTAAGAAGACAGGATATGACTTTGTAAAAATTTAAAAGATTGGACATGTGGTTGTTAATTGTAAGAAGAATGAATATGCGGTTGTTGAAGCTAAAAAGAACGGATATGCGGTTGTTAATTGTAAGAAGGCGGTATATGTGGCTGTTAATTTTAACGGGCCGGATTTGTGGTTGTTAAAATCAAATAGACCGGATATGGGGTTCTTAATTGTAAGAAAGTCTTGTATGTGATTGTTAATTTTAAGAAGACCGGATATGTGGCTGTTGATTTAATAATGGCCGGACATGTGGTTTATTAATTGTATTGATGGCCGGATTTATGGTTGATATTTGTAAGATGTTCGGATTTGTAGCTGTTAATTGTAAGAAGACAGGATATGCGGTCGTTGAAGGAAAAAAGACCGGATATATGGTTGGTAATTGTAAGAATGCCGGATATGTGGTGGTTAATTGTAAGATAGCCGGATTTGTGGTTGTTAACTGAAGAAGACCGACAATGTATTTGTTAATTGTAAGAAGGCCGGATATGTGGTTGTTAATTGTATGATCGACGGATTTGAGTTTGTTAATTCTCAGAAGACCGGATTTATGGTTGTTAATTGTAAGAAGACCGAATATATGGTTGTTGAATGTAAGAAAACGGATAAGCGGTTGTTTAAGGTAAAAAGACCGGATATGTTATTGTTAATTGTAAGAAAGTCGGATATGTGGTTGTTAATTGTAAGAAGGCCGGGTATGTGGTAGTTATATGTAAGATGGGCAAACTTGTGGTGGTTAATTGTAAGCAGACCGGATATGCGGTTGTGAAAATTAAAAAAAAACGGATATGTGGTTGTTAATTTTTAAAAATGGATATGCGGTTGTTGAAGATAAAAAGAACGGATATGTGGTTCTTAATTGTAAGAAGGCCGGTTATATGGTTATTAATTGTAAGATGACCGGATTTGTGGTAGTTAATTGAAAGAAGACGGGATATGTGGTTGTTAATTGTATGATGGGCGAATTTGTCGTTCCTAATTTTAAGAGGGGATATGCGTTTGTTATAGGTAAAAAGACGGGACATGTGGATGTTAATTGTAAGATGACCGGCTTTGTGGTTGTTGATCGTAAGAAGATGGATATGCGGGTTTTAGAGGTAAAAAGACGGGATATGGAGTTGTTAATTGTAAGAAGACAAGATATGTGGTTTGTAATTGTAAAATGGCCGGATTCGTTGTCGTTAATTGTAAGAAGGCTGGACATGGTGTTGTTAATTGTAAGATGGCCAGATAAGTGGTTGTTAAATTTTAAGAAGGCCGGATGTCTGGTTGTTAATTGTATGATGGCTAGATTTGTGGTTGCTAATTGTGAGATGGCCGATTTTGTGGTTGTTAATAATAAGAAGAGGGAATATGTGTTTTGTAATTGTAAGAAGACGGGATATGAGGTTCTTATATGTAAAAAAAAACTGGTATGTGGTTGCTAATTATAAAAAGGCCGGATATTTGGTTTGTAATTGTAAGATGGCCGGATTTGTGGTCGTTCATTGTAGGAAGACCGAATATATCGTTGTTATTTGTTAGAAGTCTGAGTCTGCGGTTGTTCAAGGTAAAAAAACAGGACATGTGTTTGTTAATTGTAAGAGAGGATAAGCTGTTTTTTGTAAAAATACCGGTGTTGTAGTTGTTAATTCTAAGAAAGCCGGATATCCGGTATGTAATAGTAAGAAAACCGGATATGTGGTTGTTAATTGTAAGTTTGACGTATTTTTTATTGTTAATTGTAAGGAGACCGAATATGTGCTTGTTAATTGTAAAAAGGTTGGATATGTTGTTCTTAATTGTATGATGTCCGGATTTGTGTTTGTTAATTGTAAGAAGACTGAATATGTGGTTGTTAATTGTAAGAAGACCGAATATGTGGTTTTTAATTGTAATAAGACTGGATGGGCGGTTGTTAAAGTTAAAAAGACCGGATATGTTGTTTTTAATTGTAAGAATACAGGATATGCGGTTGTTCAAGGTAAAATACCGTATATGGGGTTGTTAAATCTAAGGAGGCAGGATATCGAGTTGTTAAATGTAAGAAGGCCGGATTTGTGGTTGTTAATTGTAAGAAAACTGGATATGCGGTATTGAAGGTAAAAAGACCGGATATGTAGTTGTTAATTCTAAGAATGCCGGATATGTGGTCATTAATTATGAGAAGACCGAGTATGTGGTTGTCAGTTTTACGATAGCCTGATTTGTGGTTGTTTATTGTAAGATGGCCGGATTTGTGGTTGTTAATTGTAAGAAGACCGAATATGTGGTTTTTAATTGTAAGAAGCCAGGATATTCGGTTGTTAAAGGTAACAAGCCAGATATGTGGTTATTAATTGTAAGGTAGCCGATTATGTGGTTTTTGATTGTAAGAAGTCCGGTTATGTGGTTGGTAGTTGTATGATAGCTGGATTTGCGATTGTTAATTGTAAGAGGGCCTGATATATTGTTGTTAATTGTTTTATGGTTGGATTTGTGGTTGTTAATTGTAAGAAGAGCGAATATGTGGTTGTTAATTGTAAGAAAACCGGAAATGCCGTTGTTAAAATTAAAAAAACCGGAGTTGTTAATTGTAAGTAGACAGAATATCGGTTGTTGAATGTAAAAAGACCGGATATGTGGTTTTTAATTAAAAGATGGCCGGATATGTGGTTTTTAATTGGAAGATGGCTGGATTTGTGGTCGGTAATTGTAGGAAGACCAAATATACTGTTGTTATTTGTAAGAAATCAGGATATGCGGTTGTTCAAGGTAAAAAAAAGCGAATATATGTTTGTTAATTGTATGAAGAGAGGTCATCCGTTTTTTGAATGTAAAACTGGATATGTAGTTGTTAATTCTAAGAATGCCAGATATCTGGTATTTAATTCTAAGAAGACCGAATATGTGCTTGTTAATTGTAAGAAGGTTGGATATATGGTTGTTAATTGTATGATGATCGGATTTATGTTTGTTAATTGTAAGAAGAGCGAATATGTGGTTGTTAATTGTAAGAAGACAGGATAGGCGGTTGTTAAAGTTAAAAAGAACGGATATGTTGCTGTTAATTTTAAGAAGACAGGATATGCGGTTGATGAAGGTAAAATACCGGATATAGAGTTGTTAATGCAAGAAGGTCGGATATGTGGTTGTTAATTATAAGAAGACCGAATATGTATTTGTTAATTGTAAGAAAACTGGATATGCGGTATTGAAAATAAAAATATGTCGTTGTTAACTGTAAGATGTCCGCATATGTGGCTGTTAATTATAAGAAGGCCGGTTATGTGGTTTTAATCGTAAGATAGTCGGATTTGTAGTTGTTAATTGTAAGAAGACCGAATTTGTGGATATTAATTTTAAGAAGACCGAATATGTGGTTTTTAATTCTGAGTAGCCATGATATGCGGTTGTTGAAGGTAAAACATGGGACATAAGGTTGTTAATTGTTAGATGGTCGGATTTTTGGTTGTAAATTGTATGAAGACCGATAATGTGTTTGTTAATTGCAAAATTGCCGGATATGTGTTTGTTAATTGTATGATGGACGGATTTGTGGTTGTTAATTGTAAGAAGACAAGATATGCGATTGTTGAAGGTAAAAAGACCGGAAACGCCGTTGTTAATTGTAAGAAAGCCGGATATGTGGTTGTTGATTGTAAGAAGGCCGGATATGATTTGTTAATTGTAAGATGGCCGGATTTGTGGTTGTTAATTGTTAGAAGAACGAATATATGGTTGTTATTTATTGGAAGACAGGATATGCTGTTCTTAAAGGTAAAAACACCGAGTATGTGGTTGTTAATTATAAGAAGACGGGGTATGAAGTTGTAGAAGGTAAAATGACCGGATAAATGTTTGTTAATTTTAAGAAGGCCTGATATGCGGTTGTTTATTGTAAGATGACCGAATTTGTGGTTGTTAATTTTAAGAAGACAGAATATACTGTTGTTGAAGATAAAAAATAACCGGATATGTTTTTATTAATTGTAAGAAGGACGGATATGTGGTTGTTAATTGTAAGATGGTCAGATTTGTGGTTGTTAATTGTATGAAGACATGATATGCGGTAGTTAAAGGTAAAAAGACGAGATATGTGGTTGCTAATTGTAAGAAGACAAGGTAAGAGTTAATTGTAAGGAGGCCGAATTTGCTTTTTTTTTAATTTTTAAACGATGTATATGCGGTTGGTAATTGTAAGAAATCGATAGAAAATACTTAAATGTAAGAAAAATGTTTGTTAATTTGCTTAAAGACAGTATTTGTGATTTTTAATTCTAAGAAGACCGGATATGTCGTTGTTCATTGTAAGATGGTCTGATTTGTGGTTGTTAATTATGAGAAGGCCGGATCTGTAGTTGTTAATTTTAAGACGGTAAAAAAAAACAGATATATTTATTAATTGTAAGAAGAGAGGATATCCGGTTTTTAATGTGGTTGTGAGCAATAAAAATCATCCAAGATGCGAGGTTCGAATTGGAGACATCAAAATAAAGCAATTACAGAAATGTTTCGATTTGCTAATTGTTATACAAGACAATGGGAGATATGATACAAGAATCCGAAGCTTCATTGGGATTTTTAAATATTTCACTTTGTTTTCTGTTTTCTATCACTCATTCAGCACACAAATTCTTTAAGTAGTTTACTCGCTCTTCCTCTTGATTTTATTGCCTTGTGTAAGTCTTGTTACTTTTATTGCCTTGTGTAAGTCTTGTTACTTTTCGATTTTACGTTATCTTTCTCATTATCTAAAACAGAAATTTCAAATCTCTGCTTCTGATACTTAGCAGAATTTTCGGTGTAATTCCTGTTGACCTTAAAAATTTCGTTGCTATCCTCATGTCCGTGTTGTTATAGATAAGAGTAAACTGAATTCATATGTATATAAGAATAGACTAGATAGATAGATAGATAGATAGATAGATAGATAGATAGATAGATAGATAGATAGATATGAATAGACTGGAGTAGACAGTTATGAACAGACTGAGATAGATAGATAGATAGATAGATAGATAGATAGATACATATGAACAGACTGAGATAGATAGATAGATAGATAGATAGATAGATAGATAGATAGATAGATCTCAATAAACTGACATAGCTAGCTAGATAGATAGATAGATATGAACAGACTGAGATAGATAGATAGATAGATAGATAGATAGATAGATAGATAGATAGATAGATAATGAATAAACTGACATAGACAGATCTCATCAGTGGAAGAATTGTTTCACGGGATTGGTTAATGTTTGACGGGCAGCGATACCCCTGCTCCCAGCAGTGACACACACGCTTCGGCGTGACTTCACTATTTCTACCTCTTTCTTCCAGTTCCTTCATTCGGCATTTTTTCATGGTAAAGAAAGTCTTATTCTTTTTTCTTTGATTGGTCAGTCTTTACGTAATGCTTTTTTCACTAGCCAATCTAACATTTCCTAGTTAATCTCTTGCAGAAAATTAAGATAAATAATTAATAATTATAATTAATGATCTGCAGTGAATACCCGAGTGATGCTAATCTTTAAATTAATCTTTCCAATTTGCTTTTACTCATAATTTTCAAAAATACGCTGCTACCCAAAGTTGTCAAACAGATCTTACTTTTTCAACTGTTAATCTAGCTTACGTTTCCACTCGATTAATTCAAATCATAGTCTACTCTCAAATGTGATATAACACCTTTTTTGTCATTCCCACCTAAAAAAAATTTAGATCGACAATCAATATCTCACGCTATACTACTACACTAACCATAACACAAATATATAGATGCCATGTAAACTGAAGATACATCGATTTAAGCAACTTGAAGTTGAAAAAAGACCATAGGTTTGTTGATTATTTTTCTGTATGTGTTTTTGTTTTCTGTGGTGAGTATGTGAGTGTTGCTGGGAATCTGCTATCTTTTAGGGCTGTTTCGTTGTCATTCTTAGCTTTGTTAAATATGGTTTCATTGAAGGAATTGTCGGAAAGCCTGCGGTTAATCGATTTTGGTATCTGTTTGATTATAGAAGGCAGGTGATTGGAAGATGTGTGTATATAGTGTAACGAGCATACGCGGAAACGTTCTCGAACTGCGTGTGTGTGTTGTCGCCGGGCACACCTTGGAGTACCATAATGGACTCGACCGAGGACTACAAGAAGACGCGCGAGTCATTTGGCGTCTTTTCTTGGGCGACACAAGCCGTTGCGGTCGGTCGTCCGTCGGCAGCTGTCTTGGGTGCCGTTTTGCTCGTTTGCTGTCGGAAAGTGTTCGCTCGCAAGAAGGCGTTCGTTTTTGTGTCGCATTCGTTTCAGGTTCGCAAGAAAGCGTTCGTTGTTGTGTCGCAAGAAGGCGTTCGTTTTTGTGTCGCAAGAAGCCCCCCCCCGTTCTCGCACATATAGAGTGGTTTATCATTGGGTTTTCTGTATGGTATATGCGTGCCTTTTCTTAGATAACATCTAGAAAATCTACTTCGTTTAGGTTAGTTTTTATATATATGTCGAACCAGTTATTTTTGAAAATCTTTATTATTGCTTTTCTAATTTTGTTTGTGTTTTGTTTGTTACAATTTCTTAAGATTATGAGACCACCGTCACTGTAGAGTCCTGTGTCATTTCTATCTATTATTTCGCTTATTTCGTGAGTAAATACATATGATTTTGCCAAATTACACCGTCAAAGCTTCCCATTGTAGCGTCAAATATCCCATCTTCCTTTATATATATATATATATATATATATATATATATATATATATATATATACACTATTCTTTCATATAGTGCCGCTTCTACCTCTACTCACCATTTTCTTTTTCTATTCTTCGATGTGTAACTGTTCTGATCTATTTGATTATGTAATTTATATAATTTGTTAATATTTTATCTTCCTTTCTCTAAAGTCGCTCATTCTCTTCTTTCTCTCTCTCTCTCTCTCTCTCTCTCTCTCTCTCTCTCTCTCTCTCTATCTATCTATCTATCTATCTATCTATCTATCTCTTTGTCTTCTCCTACTCTGTCTATATTTTTATTTCTCTATTTTCATTCTCCAACCAGTGGCGACTCTCACGTCACCCAATCTTTCTCCTGGTCTCTTTTCTTCTTTTCTTCTTCTCTTCTTTGCCAGTCTTGATTCCGCCAACTTAGTCTCACTCTCTCTATCTAATCTTTCTCTCTCCACCCATAACTATCTGTCTATATCATATTCCTTTTCACAATCTTTTTTTCTTGTATGCTCATTTCCGAAATTTCTCCTCCTCACCCTGTTCTCTCTGTCTGTCAGTCTCTCTCTCCCTCTCTCTCTCTCTCTCGCTATATATATATATATATATATATATATATATATATATATCTTCTTTTTCAGAATCATTTTACTTGTATGCTCTACAATATTTCTCACATTCTCCTCTTTGACATTCTCCTCACTTTCTTTCTCTCTCACTATCTCTCTCTCTCTCTCTCGCTGCCTGTCTCTTTCTATCTATCTATCCCATATACCTTGTAAAATCAATCTATGTTCTATTACACTTCTGACATTTCTACTCCCTCTCTCTCTCTCTTTCTTGCTATCTGTCTATCTATATTCTTTTTTTCGTTTTGTTCTCTAAACGCACTGACCTACCTTCTTTTCTCACATTGTTTCTTCAGTTTTCCTTTCATTGCTTGCATTCCATATCTCATACCTGTAATTTTCTTTATCTATTTACACTCCATCGGCCTATCTGTGAAATTCCTAGTATTCACAGAAAATACGAATATTCGATTGTGTTTCTTTTTTTTTTCTTCATGTTTTATTGATATTCTCTCCTTTATATGAAAATATTTTCCCTGGGAATATTTCACTTATTCTCCAACACTTTCATTCAAATTGTGATCTTCCTCACAGTCTGAATTCTCCTTACTGTTTGCTACCAAGTAACGAATGAATTCACTGATTGGCTGGTACTTTGTTCGTGTTACTTAAGCATTACTAACCTTGAACAAAAAAAAAACACGAATCCAATCCTTCTCTTTCTGACACACCCCTCTTCGTTTATCTTCCATAGATGTTACAATCAATTTATAACAATGGCGGTTGTCTTTAAAATAACAAATATCAAGCGGAAATTTGTCTATCGGATTCATTGCAACATCCAGCTGCCCCCAGGAGACAAGGAACTTCTTTGAGGAAATGATCACACATCAGGATCCGTGTCTGTTTGGTGAGGAATAAATGTTATGAGTTCATTTCTGAATTTATTGAATGATATCAGTGAGTGTTTTTTCCCATTGATCTCTGACAATTAGGTCAGACTAGAGACCCGCTAATAGGCACTTGTCATCCGGATATTCCGTAGTGCATCCAAACTTATGAATATTTATGGGCTTACCGTCACATCACGTTGAAGCCACGGTCCCAGGAACATCACAGAAATTAAACAACGTTGAGCCTCGTTAGTGCCTAGATGGGTGGGAATACCAGTTGCTCCAAACGTGTATGTGTCGGTGGGGGTCATGGATAATGGCACGAAATAGTTAATGGAAGAGCAAAGTTCCAATTTCAATTGGGTTCGTTATATTCACTTACGAGCAAATTACCTTGGGAATGGTATCAATCCACCTCTTCTCCCCCTAGCTATGGATTCATTAGTAATACATATATCGCTAAACTATTATTTTTTCCTCAACAAATTCTCACTAAAAATATTTTCTGGGTATAAATAAGGAGTTCATTTCTGGATGCATTCTATGATTATTTTAACATCGAAAAACATAAAGGTTAAAAAATAATTATTTTTAATAATATGTGGAAATCTCCACTTTTACCTGATGACGGTCGCGACACCAGAAACACGTGTAATAAAAAAATCCACATGACAACCAAAAACGTTTGCGATATCTCTCTACTTTTTAATATATATATATATATATATATATATATATATATATATATTTCGTGAAATATTTCTGTTCGTTTCTCTGCATAAAAAAAAAATCATCAGTGATGTTTTTAGCCAAGGATCATTAAGAGTGTCGGATTTTAAAATATCTCCACGTCAACCAATGGATACTGATCGTGATTTGTGTGATAGCCGTCAGCTACCACTCTTCTCATAATGCAAGGCTCTCCTAACCCACTACGACTCCTCAGGCCTTTATGACTCAATCACGAGCTACTTCCGATTGATCATCTTTTTTGTCATCCATAAAAACGAAGCAAACTCAGAGGCCATTTTTCTAAGCAAATATAATGATTCTCCCGTTTTGAAGCGGTAAGTAACGATTTTCCTTTCACTCCCTGAGTAAATCTATTACATTGAAAGACCTCATAAAAAAAGAAAAAATAACCCATCAGAAACCCAATGATAATTTCAATTCATGCTACTCACTTGATCAAATCCTTCCCAATGACTTATTTTGGTGAGCAAAACTGTAACTCTATTGAGGTAGCAAACAAATGCAAAAGCTCAACAATTGGCCACGGCTGTTCGGGGTTCACACATTCTGTCAGCAGCTCGTGACTCTATTGCCGGGTATATATTTTACGCAATTCCCAAAACACAGGAATATATATATATATATATATATATATATATATATATATATATATGTGTGTGTGTGTGTGTGTGTGTGTGTGTGTAACATTGAAGTCAATATTCATATATACTGAAATCAATATATAATCCATATATATTATATCGATAATACAGTCAATATATACTTCATATATATAGAAGTCAATACTTACATACATATATATATATATATATATATATATATATATATATATATATATATTTACACACTTATTTTTAGATAAAAAACACCAGGGACTGGAGAACACGATTTCTCTTAAGGAAGAGTCTTGCCTCAGCAGCAGTAATAGTAACTTTTTACAAATTCATTTTTCTCCTCGAGAGTTGTGCCGAAATAATTATTTTCAGAAGCATGCACATATTGTCATAAACATACAGACTTTTTCGCTGTTTGACAGCTCATCAGTGTAGCTAGACATCCGATTGCCTCAAGCCGGGATCGAAACCCGACTGATTTGATATCACTCGAGACTCTACTCCTAAGCAATAGCTTAGAAGGTGAAGATAAATCTGAACGTATTTACATTCAGATAAATACGTCAGAACTCGATATATATATATATATATATATATATATATATATATATATATATATATATATATATATATATATATATATATATGTGTGTGTGTGTGTGTGTGTGTGTGTGTGTGTGTATAATTATTTATTTAAAAATGATTACAACTCGCTTTTCAGAGAAATCCCGAAAGTAACTTTTTCCATAATTTTAAAGGAGTATTTAAAAATAAAGGTACAGAGTGCTCGACCTCAATTAGGGTGCCAACATTTTTTTCTGAAAAGCGAATTAGAATCATATTTTTAAATAAATAATTATATTTATGCTCTACATTTGTATCGAGCACTATTTTTTAAAAATAATAACTAAAATACTAAGGAACTTTGGATCTACCTTACCAGTTCTTTCCTATTTTCTATATATTTTCACACACACACACACACACACACACACACACACACACACACACACACATATATATATATATATATATATATATATCATACTACCCGTCAAAATGATGATTTGGTTATTTACGTAGATATCTGCACTTGAACCTAGGATGAAGGTATTATTGTGTCCTATAGAATGTTTTATGTGCATAATTTTGCTAAATGATTGATAACAAATATCTGAACAAGTTATAAAGAAGTTGTGAATATAACTATAGTTGCCTCTCATTCGAACTAATTTAGTATAAAAGTAATGTATGGACCTCACATATGAGCAGTGAATAAAGTTTCATTACAAGTTTAAAGATTCGTATGTTTTTATCTTTTTTTTTATTTAGAGCGTGTAAAACGTAATTCGTGAAATCATTTATTTCTTTGTTAACGTTTCGCTGTGTACGAACACACTCAAAATAGCTGAAAATCACTAAGAGAAAAAAGATACCACGATTCTATTCAGTTAATTAAAGTAATCTTTTATGACTGACCACTTTTTCCAGCTAAGATAATAGATGGAGAAAATGATATCAAAATATATAAATATTTATAGAGATATTAATAAGATTTTCGTTATAAATTTTCATTAAAGTCTATGCTTTGCTTTAACACCTACATTAATTATATTTTTAATTAGGGATATTAATTATTTCGTTTTCCTTATATAAATACGTTAGTTATTTATTTTTTCGCAATATCAAATCAGCAAATTTACATTTTATTTCAATATATATTTCCAATGGGATTTGTTTACAGCTATTTATTTTTAAATGGAAACAGATTGTCGCCACTTGGTGAGGACCTCAGTTTTCACTCATTTATATATATATATATATATATATATATATAAATCTTCTAACAAAGATGTCATCTATAAACATAGTGGTTATTATAATACTGCTAAAAAGATAGTAGTTATAGAGGCACCGAAATTCAGTATAGCAACCTCAACAGTAGCAACCAGAGTAAGAAAAAAATGCAATCGTCAGGCCACGATATTTGTGGCCTGGCGATTGCGTCTAGCATGAAACAGCCTGTCGCCTCTGAGTGTTGACTTCAATGTTCACTTTTATATATATATATATATATATATATATATATATACTACAGTTCAAAGTTTTGAAGTCACATTCAGAATTAGGATGGGATGAACTTGACAGAAGAGTGAAACCTTTCCATCTCCAAAATGAAAAAAGCTCTTAGATTCATTGAAAAAATAATGCAATCAATTATCAAACTTACACTGTGAGAAACCTCTGCAGTAAATGCCAAATATTTGTGCTGCAGTAATCAAATATAAAGGAGGATATTGTGATGAGAACAAAACTTAATAATAAATGCCTTTTTTCCTTTTGTCATAAAAATTTTGTAATAAAAATCATGCTTCATTTTATTTTTAAACATATACAATAATTTTCTCTTGTTTAAAATACAAAACAGCTATTTTAGGGACCAATTTAAGTGGTGGCTTCAAACTTTTAAACTGTAGTGTGTATATATATATATATATATATATATATATATATATATATATATATAGAGAGAGAGAGAGAGAGAGAGAGAGAGAGAGAGAGAGAGAGAGAGATTAAAGCTATAAAATCCGTTCGTATATAATCCAAGTGGATCCTAGTAATATGAAATATAAAATTGATACACAAAAAAAGCTAAATGTTTTTTTATTACAGAGCAAATAATTAGTACACAATAAAATCCCAAATTACCTCAAATGGGGAATAGGCTTATTTCAACCGACGAAAAATTCATCAGTCTTATTCAACCCCAGTATATAAACTGAGTTCGTGTCGGGATTAGAAATTTAACTGTGACAGCTACAAAAAAACGTCGAAAAACTAATACAGAATTTATCCATTTCAATGATTCAGTCAGACGAAAGGCACAAGGTATTGGTCTTGGGAGGGTGGAAATTATTAGTCTTAAAATATTTAAATAGACGATCCATTATATTTTTAAAAAAATTACTATCGAAAAGGTGAATTCGAACGTGCGTCCCCCTTTGGAGGAGAAAACGGCTTCTAATCCGGCGTGCTTTAACCAGGAGGCTACGAAGTGCTTCCCAATCAAACAATGTTCTATTTACCTTTCCTTGATTATGAAGCTATTCCAACGATCCTCGTTCACTTTGTATTTCATTAGAGATACACTCAAAGGTCTTCTTCCCGCTTTTTGTGTGTGACTGAGTTCCAGGAGGATGCTTTCCCTGATCACTACAATCTTAACCTGTTCAAATCTAAGGTCAACCTTTATCTTTCCCAGATATCATCATAGAAGGAGTAAGTTGTACTTGTGGAAAGACTACGAGCTCTTAGCTCGTAGTCTTTCCACAAGTACAGCATACTCCTTCAGTCACCTTGAGGGGATCTTGAGCCTCGTAGAAAGTTTTCGAGGTACATAAAAAGTACAACTCAGTGCTAAAAACATTCTACATTATTTTTTTTATTAAATGTTCCCTCCCCAATGCAAGAACTGTTCAAGGAGGAAATTTACTAAATGAGGTTGTATGGATGTAAGAGGGAGTGTAGATGAACGATTATGAGGATATGTAGGATATATAACGCTTGTAATTATGCTTGTAGTGATTAGAGCAGCAAGCTTTCAGCAAGCAGTCTGAGTAAAGGTTCCTCTTTACCAGTGGAATAGTAATGACATGTAAATGAATCAAACCTGTATACATAGCATGGTGGCCTTGTATATGTTTAAACTGATGGAACTAAACATTTGCCATGGAAATAGAGATTGACTTACGACGTATCTTACGGACTGAGAGGAACCCGAAGGAGGCTACGCCGAAGGGCGGAGTCTCCTTCGGGGAGGTAAAACCGGCCCTGGACCCGTTCATACGGGTTCAAATGGGCTATTTTTTGGCCGAGCCTGATGGCTCGGGAATGCCCACATTAAAAAGGCCTTGTGCCACATGACACCCTCGTGGGGGGGGTGACTGAATATCGTCAGCCAGTCGCTTTCTCGACTGACTGTTCGGTTCAACTCTCTGTCTACGGACTGAGAGGAACCCGAAGGAGGCTACGCCGAAGGGCGGATTCTCCTTCAGGGAGGTAAAACCGGCCCTGAACCCGTTTATACGAGTTAAAACGGGCATATTTTTGGGCCGAGCCCACGGGCTCGGGAAACCCACAATAAATAACCGACCTTGTGTCACATGTTGCCCCAGTGGGGGGGGGAGACTGAATACTGTCAGTCAGTCGCTCAACTCTTGACCAACTGTTCGGTTGAACTCTCTGCCTTTGGGCAGGGAGGAACCCGAAAGAGGCTACGCCGAGGGGCGGAGTCTCGTTCGGGGAGCTAAACCGGCCTTGAGCCCGTTTATACAGGTTCAATGGGCATATTTTTGGGCCGAGCCCACAGGCTCGAAGAACCCACAATAAATAACCGACCTTGTGTCACATGATGCCCCAGTGGGGAGGGGGGGACTGAATATCGTCAGTCAGTAGTTCAAGTCGAGTCAGAGGCAGTCCGAAACAGAGTCGCGTTCAGACAATTACTGCAAGACATTGGAATAGTGATACTGGTCGAGACTACATTGTTCTCTCTACTAAACATGATTGTTCATACTAACACTTCTACTTCTCTGTATATATTCCTGTTTGTAATATATATGTGTTATTCCATACCTGTGTTCACGTTCATCTTTACTGGTTCTACCTTGGACTATCACCGTAGTACACGGAACCGGACCATAACAAGTGGCGACGAAGAATTCATTCAGTGGAAGAAAAAAAAAATTTCGCCACAGTATAACAATCCACAAGATAGCCTATAAGTTTTTTACTCGTAATCTGACTGACCCTTTAAATTTGCTTCAAGAACTAAAATCTCTCTATCCTTATCTTATATAAATGCACACACACACACATATACAAATTAGCTATGAAGAGCTCAAGAAACGACGTATTTATTCATGGCTTAATGAATAAAACTTTTATGTTAACACACGTGTCACTTTGTCTGTTCATGATCGAATACAGGATTGAGTGCAGTCCACTTCTTTCAATGTTTTCATTCAAATGCTACCAACCAAACAGACATCATTTCCTAGCAGAATCAGACCGCTTCATTCCAACCCCGAATCGTGTACGCATCAATTCCTTAACAGTTCGCTTTTTAATCTTTGCCTCCAGGCTGGAAATGCCACGGTTCCATCACTGATTACACTTATCCAGCTGAGACGAGTTCCTTTCGTCTCTCTACCGAGATTTGTATATTCGTATTTTCCGCTTAGATCAGAAGAACGTTTCAAATGTTTTAATTGACCATCAATCACATATATATGGTGTCTCGAAATTCTGAAGCTCAAAATTCTAACGTGTCTTGCTTTATTGCCAAAGGTTACTTTTCAAAATGCATAAAGAAAATAATACATGTATTTTCCCCAAATTTAATTTGTAAAGACGAACGTCCCTCGGGCGGATTTTTCCCAAGAACTGCTAATCTGTTGAAGAGACTCCCACGCGGACGATTCCCTGAACAAGCATAATCCCTTTAAGACCACAAGATAATCTTCCCCCTTATCTTTATAATCTTCACCGTTTTTACTTTCTTTTCTATTCATATAAAACATTCTTCCTTTTCGCCTCCAATGAACATGAGCACTTCAACTGTGTAGTGATGACCAGAACAATGGTTGTCAGTATTTCTGGTCTCTGTGAGGCTTCGGCAATTGTCGGGAAATGTAAATTAGAACAATGTCATTTGAAATCAATGACACGCATCGGTTTCGTACATACTTACATGCTAGATGTCAATTTTCCAGACAGCCGCTCAGCTGCTCCGTGTGAAAATGCGATTTAAAGGTTATTGAAAAGAAATTTGAAAATTTATCACGAATATGTGACCGTAACATCGTGGCTCAACGTACTAAAATAAAAGGCAATACTTCCAGATTAACTACAAAGTGTGCATATGTTTAGAAATACACACACACACACACACACATATATATATATATATATATATATATATATATATATATATATATATATATATATATATACTAATAATCAATATACATTTTCTCGCCGTTAACAACACTCTGACTTTCACCCTCGATTCGCCCGTAAGAAGCGGATTGAAAAGTAATTGTTGTAAAATTAAAATATGAGATATTTATAACTTACTCTTAAGATAGTGGCGCTGTTCTTTTATATATATATATATATATATATATACATATTATATGATATGATATGATTTATGAATAAAAATGACAATAGGAAAACTGGTAATTGCCGACGCGTTTCGTCCAATGTGGACTTTATCAAAGCAAAATACGAAAATGAAATTAATTGAATAAAGTAACTAATAAAAACAAAAACAGAATGTACCTAGCAACTGGAATGTAGAGAAACGCTATTTTCATATTTTTAACTGAAAAATAACGTCAGTATTTGTCACGTGTGGAGAATATTGTCATTATATCTGTGTTGATGTATTCTTTTGATTTTATGAATCTGTTGTGTATATTTGTTTGTAAGAGCAGTAATTTTGTTAAGAAAGGTGAAATGAGGAAAAAACCTGGGCGTAGATTAATATTTGGGTAATTTTCTATGGCGGCACTCTCCAGAATTTTCCTTCTGAGTGAGTTATTTTCTTTTTTTATGAGTGTAGCATCATTAAAATCAAAATTATGGTTGAATTTATTTCTATGTATGACTATTGCATTAGCTAAGTTGTTTTTTGTGAGGTCTCTTTTGTGCTCATAAATGCGTTTTTTCAAACTTCTACTTGCTTCCCCAATATATTGGGAGGAACAGTTTTGGCAATTTATTTTATAAATGCCTGCTTCAGAAATATTGCTATTATTGTTTGAAGATCTTAATATATCTCTAATGGTTTTGGAAGTGTTTGTGGCTATTTCAAGATTATTTAGATGGGATAGGTCATTCTGGATAGTGGACGTGACAGAATTGGTCGGTAGTATTATGTATCTGTTTTCATGTGATTTACTATTGCGGATTGTGTTATTAGTTTTGTTTCGTTTGTATATTTTGTATGCCTTTCTTCTTGCATTGTGGATGAAATGATATGGGTATTGTAGGTTTTTGAATGTGTTTTCTATGTATGTTTCTTCTTTAAATAAATATTGGGGACTACAAATTCTTAATGCTCTTAGACAGAAACCTATAATAATTCCAGATTTAATTTTTGAAGAGTGGTTTGAGTAGAAACTGATCAGATCATTTTTGTTTGTAGCCTTTCTGTAAACGTCGAAATTGAGTTCGTTATTATTTCTAATTAACAAAATGTCCAGGAACGGAAGAGTGTAATTCGTTTCAGTTTCGAAAGTGAAGTTTATTGTAGGTTCAACGTTGTTAAGTTTGGAGAGAAGATCCGTTAAATTGGTGTTTTTTGGAATTATTAATAATGAGTCGTCTCCGTATCTGAAATATGAAGAGTTTGTAGGGAGAATATTTTTGAATGAACCACTTTGTAGAAATTCTAAAAATAGACATGCAAGAACGCCGCTGAGAGGAGATCCCATTGGCAAACCAAATTTCTGTCTGTAATGTTGGTTATTAAAAGTAAAGAAGCATAGCTTGGTAATTAGTTGGCACATTTTTATAATTTTGTGTGTAGATATAGGTAATTTGATTTTTGCATTTGTTAGGTGTTTTTTTAGTAAATTTAAGCATTTATCTATGGGGACGTTTGTATAAAGAGATTGTATATCTAAACTAGTCATATATTTGTTTTCAATATCTATGTTTTTTTAATTTGTTTAATTTGTATAATGCTTTGAAATACGGACCTTCGCCTACCTTTCTCAATCTATCATATCTGTTCTCTTTACTGTAAACAATGATAATATATCATAGGAAATGGATTCAGTCCGACAATTATTTTAATATATTTCCTTTTTATAAGTTATTTTTTATGGCTACATTTATTTAAGTAAATGATCTGTTCTTTAATTAAAAGTGGTAATTACATTTACCGGCCTGAATGTCCGACAAATTTCGTTGAAAATATGTGTTCTCCAGGCTTAATTGGCGTTGTGTATATATATATATATATATATATATATATATATATATATATATATATATATATATAGAGAGAGAGAGAGAGAGAGAGAGATAGATAATATTATTGGTCAATATATATATATATATATATATATATATATATATATACATAAATATATATACATAAATCCTAAGAGGATAGATTCCAGTTAGAACTCAATGTCCAGGACAGAGTAAGAATATAATATAATATAATATTAAAGGCTCGAACACTAATATTCCATGGTTATAATTTATTACATTGGAATTGTAATCACGATCCAATTCAACTGATGAATTTGGATTGTGATTACGATTCCAAAGAAATAAATTATAACCATGGAATATTAGTGTTCGAGCCTTTAATATTATATATATATATATATGTGTGTGTGTGTGTGTATGTATGTATGTATGTATTGTAGCTCATATACAACCAATAGTAGCATCGTAAATAAAATAGGAACTGCTGTTAAAATTCACAGAATACATATACAGTGAACAAATCAGAAAACTGTATATATCGTGAATAAATTAGAAAATACTGTTCTCCTACTTCCAATATGAATGAGTTAGAAATTGCCGATCGAATACACTCAATACGTTTATGGTGAAAGAATTAGTAACTGCTGCCCGAAAAACAGCCAGTATATGAATCTTGAGTGAATTGAGATAAAAAAAAAAGTTCAACTCATTTCATCGATTCTGGAAGTATTTGACTCGTGCTGGCTTGATAGAGATCAAAATTATTTGAGTGATCTTGGGGATAATGACTTAGCTTCCACTCTTTAATATCTTCACCACGGACACAAACTTTACAAGCCAGTCGCTACTTCACCGCCATTTCGATTTCAAATGGTCACTTGAACCCAATTCTTTAATTGCACCAGTTCAGACATTTACAGCTAGAACGTACAATGACACTTCGTCAGAAGTAAATCAGCTTCCTTTCTTTCATCTTTCAAACGTGAGACTTCCCACTTAACCTTTCCGAAAAAAGTCCTACCGCGTGCTGGACTCTTCAACCTTGACCTCTATCTTTATAATATTCACTTTGTATCACTTCTCTTATGCGCGGCCCAAAAATCCATCAAGCAAAAATGAAGTGTCAGGTGCAGCCGAACCAACAGCAGCGCGCAGGAATTTCTCCTGGTGAAACGCAGGAGGTGCATGGCCGGGAAGCTCACCACAGTGCCCAGTACCCCCCAAGCAGAGGTTCAAGCAGAGCCTGACACTCCATTCCGAAGAAAGATAAAATGGCCACCAGCCAGTAACAAACACGCCTGGCACGATTTCGACGTGGACATCGGCGAGATCCTCGAAATAACATCAAGAGGTTCGGTGGATAAACGACTAGCGACAATGTCAAAAATCATCACTAGTTATGCAGCAGGGAAATTTGGATATGAAGAGCGGAAGGAAAAAAGGATATTAGCAAAGAAAATAGGAGGGAATTAAAAATTACACAATTTAGGTTGGAGCTCAAATCTCTTCGGAAACAATATAAAATCGCGAAACCCGAAGAAAAACAACCCTTACGGGAGCTTCGAGACCTAATTCGTTTAAAAATAAAGTCTTTACGCAGAGCAAAATGGCATAGACGAAGGAGGAAAGAAAGGGCAAAGAAATGGATGACATTTCTCTCAAATCCATTCAATTTTACAAAGAAGCTGTTAGGGGAAAATCGAAGTGGTCAGTTGGAGAGTACCCCTAATGAAATCAATGCTTTCCTACAAGAAACTCTGAGTGATCCAAACAGACAGCTAGAACTTGTAGATAACACGTCCCTGATAATCCCTAATGCACCATTAACGCCTTTTGACACGAAAGAACCAACTTGGATGGAGATTAATGCAGTCATTAAAGCAGCCAGAACTGCGTCCACATCAGGTCCAAACGGAGTGTCCTACGTAGTTTACAAACGTTGTCCAAAACTCCGTCGGATGTTATGGAAGTTACTGAAAGTTATTTAGAGGAGAGGAAAAATAACTGGACAATGGAGACACTCTGAAGGTATTTGGATCCCTAAAGAGGAGGAATCCAGAAGGATAGACCAATTTAGATGCATCTCCCTGTTGAACACGGAGGGTAAAATATTTTTTAGCATCTTAAACCGATCCTTGGCAGATTTCCTTCTTAAAAATAAGTACATAGATACCTCTGTGCAAAAAGGTGGAGTACCAGGAATACCGGGATGTATGGAGCATATAGGGGTCGTATCGCAATTGTTAAAAGAAGCAAAGGCAAATAGGGGCGACATAGCAATCGTGTGGTTAGATCTTAAAAACGCCTACGGATCAATACCACATAAACTAGTGGAAGAAGCTCTCCATCGCCATTATTACTGAATTAATCGCTGATTACTAGAATAACTTCCAAATGAGGACGTTATCAGGAAATACAGCGTCGGCATGGCATAAATTAGAGAAAGGCATCATAATGGAATGTACACTATCAGTGACCCTCTTCTGTTTAGCCATGAACATGTTCATTAAAGCGGCAGAAACAGAATGTAAAGGGCCGGTCACCAGATCAGGACTAAGGCAACCTCCTATAAGAGCCTATATGGATGACATGACAATAACTACTACATCCGTTATTGGCGCGAGATGGCTGCTAAAGGGGATTGAAAAGCAGATCACATGGGCCCGAATGAATTTCAACCCCGCGAAATCAAGGTCACTCGTTCTAAGGAAAGGTAAAATAGTAGATAAGGAGCGATTCAGACTATCCGGGGGAAACATACCAACAATTAGGGAAAAGCCCGTAAAAAGCCTTGGAAAACGTATAGATCACTCTCTAAAAGACGCAACAGCAATCCAAAAAACAAGACACAAACTAGAATCTTGGTTAAAAAGAGTTGACAAATCCGGCTTACCAGGCCGATTTAAAGCTTGGATTTATCAGCATGCCATTCTTCCTAATATCTTATGGCCATTGTCTATTTACGAATTTACAACATCTCATATAGAACAATTAGAAAAAAGAATTAGCACACGACTACGAAGATGGTTAGGCCTACCGAAGAGTTTGACCAGTGCTGCTCTATACGGCAACACAAATGCTCTGCAACTTCCTTTCAGAAGTCTAGTAGAGGAATACAAAGTCACCAAAATTAGAGCAATAACGCAGTATGAGTTATCCTAAGACCCAAAGGTGGCTGGAGCAGGCATTGAAGTCTACTCAGGAAGAAAATGGAGATCAGAGAACGCATTGCGTGTCGCTAAAGAAAGGCTCCGCGAAAAGGCCATATTAGGCGCCGTAGCTACTGGACGAGCTGGTCTAAGATTCTTTCTTACCATTCGGGTGGCAGAGCCAAAGGTAAAGAAAAGAACTTTTTAATACAAGAAGAAGTACGTAAGGACGAGGTGGAGAAATGGGTGGCAAAGATGGTAGGACTAAGGCAACAAGGTGCGTGGATCAATTGGGAATCCATGATTTATAGGAAAATCAAATGGTCGGATATATGGAACAATGATATCAACATAAAGTTCCTGATTCAGTCTGTATACGACACCCTTCCCAGTCCTACCAACCTCCATCGATGGTATGAAACAGAATCACCACTATGCCATTTGTGTTCGCGTCCAGGAAGTCTAAAACATATTTTAAGTAGCTGTAAGACAGCACTAGCGGAAGGCCGGTATAGATGGAGGCATGACGAAATTCTAAAAGATATAGCAAAAATAGTTAGCATGGCCATCAGCACCAACACTTTAAACAAAGACAAAAGAGCCATAGAGTTCCATAGACCTGGTGAGAAACCCCCCAAAAAGGACAAGAATATAGCAAATACTCTGTCACTGGCAACAGACTGGGAATTAAGGTTCGACTTAAGGAAAAGACTAAAATTCCCGGACCACATCGTGCAAACATCTTTACGCCCAGATTTAGTATTCTTCTCTAATAGCATTAAGAAAGTAATAATGTGGGAACTGACAGTTGCCTTGGGAAGAGCATGCGGAAGAAGCCCAAGAACGGAAGATGTTGAAATATGACGAATTAATAGCGAGCTGCAAAAACAACGGGTGGAAATCAGGCTGTTTGCCAATCGAAGTAGGTGTAAGGGGTTTCGCTGCAAGGTCCTTATGCAAAGCTCTAACGGACAGTAAATGTGTAAATATACGAATTGATATGTACAAGTACAGTCAAAGAATAGATTTAGTCAATTCGTAAATTGTGCTATTTGTAAATATGTTGTTTTTATGTTGAACCCATGTTATACGCAGGACGTTTTAAGTTATTTTTTAAGTTACTATTTAACTTTTTTGTGGTTTCAGTGCGACACATCTCTTAAGACATTGTCCATAATTCCTTTTTTTATTCCTTTTTTTTATTTGAACATAAGACCTTTTTGTCTTCTTTTTATTTGAACGTAAGACCTTTTTGTCTTCTTTTTATTTGAACGTAAGACTTTTTTTTTATTCTAACGTAAGACCTTTTTTTTTATTCGACCGTAAGACCTTTTTTTTATTCGAACGCAAGACCTTTTGTCCTTTTTTTTTCGAACGTAACATAAGACCTTTTCGCTTTTCCAATTTCACATTTATACGAACATGTCGAATTTTTATATATTTTAAATCGGAATCATAACCATTTATATAGTGTATTTATAGTGTTTTTTTCTCTCGATCATTACCGTATATCAATTTGTTTGTATATTATTTTTAATTTAATTAGTTTAATTGTCAGCGGTTTCAAGCGATACATACATATAAATACAATATGAAGCTTCGTTAATAATAGATTTACTTCAAGATCATTTCGTCGTCTATTATATTTAACGACTTCAAATTTGTATATAATCAATATTAAGGAATATTATAGTGCTTACAGTAATTTTATTTTTTAATTTCATTTTTGTATATACATGAAATATATATATTGTTAACATGCAAGATACAGTCTAAACGATAAGATAATAGGGTTGACCTTAAGTATCCCCGCCAAAAGGAAGGAAAAAGTACAAATAAAATAAAAACGGCAAAGAATTAAATCATACAATACTTAAAGAGAAGATTTAGGAACATTAAGATTACCTCCTCGGTTATCCATCGAAACTGCAATCCACCGAAATAAGAAAAGAAACCAGTCCTCACCGCGGGCCATTTAAAAGATATATCGCGCACCGGATTGGTTGTTACAAACATCCAATCGGATGTGCGGAATATGTGGTCTTTCTTCCTCTTATTCTTTAAAAAGGCCAGAGTGGCTGTTAGCGTTTAATTAAAAGGGGGAATAAGGGGCTGATCACCCCTGATTGGGTCGATTTGGTGATGGGGAGTATGATGTTGAAAGACCCGAAACTCCCTGTGACGTCGTCCCCTGGTCGCAGCGCCAACTGTGACGTCCTATCCTGGTCTACCACGGCACCAACTGTGACGTCCTCGCCGCGGCGCCAACTGTTCGCTCCTCGCTGCTCCGTTCGGGTGTCGCCGCTCCAAACGTGACGTCTGCCTGTCGCGTCAGTCGTGTTGTCTCGTCCTGTGACGACCAACTGGCTTGGTATCGGTCGCGGCACCCAAATGTGACGTTCTAACCTTTTGGTGATTCGGGTGGGAATCTGGTTAGATTTGATATCAGTCTTGTCGTTCCCAACTCGCTTCCAGCGCCTGGTTACCAAGGTAACTGCATTGATCTCCCGTCTGCCCACCCACGTTGTGAATTGATCTTAGGCAGACGAATGAAAACTCAAAAGTTCAAGGTATCAAAGAAAAAGTCAAAAGTTCAAGGTATCAAAGAAAAAGGTAACAAACTTTATGTCTAGTTGTTCGATACATAGGACTGCATCTATCTCCCGACCCATTCTATGGATTGTGACACGTCGTTTTCCGTTAGGCGAGTTCTAACGCTTCAAGTTGTTTGCTCTCTAAGAAATTGGTTTTTCGGTGTGTCTTCGGACGAAAGTCAAAAAAAACTTATTTCGGTGGTCTGGATCTAAGTCGCTCTTCAAAATAATTGTTCTTGGGTTGAAGAGGAGGCCGGAATGTGCGTGAATCTTGGTCAGCTATCTGCGAGGCGGAAGTCTCTCGAACCGAACTGGAAGTCAACTTAACTGCAACTCTTCTCCAACTCGAACTCAACTCGAACTGATTTCTGCTTGCTGCGGCTTCGCTTATATGGACGCCGACCAAAACCGGGGTTTGTTTGTCGGCGTCGGGGGTTCCTCGATAATTCTAAATACATATCCACCTCTCTGGTTAGGAATTTCCACTCTTTTCCATTTTTGGGAGCCTTTCCTTACTCCCACCTTCTCACCATACTTCAAAGTGGCGTGAACTGCCCTCCCCACTTCTTCGTAGAAGCTTCTCATACCTATACTCTGGATGGGCGGCGACAGCCTCCTTCGTGCGTCACGTGATCACCACTCGACCAATGATGTCTTAGTCGGGCGTGGACGAATCCGCGGCTTTGTTTCAGGAAAAAAAAATATCTTGCTTAACTAAAAAAAAAATTATCTTTTCTTTTCCTTTTCTTCCACTTAATTGCAGTTATTATTTTCTCTAGCCGCAAACAGCACAATATGAACAATGGCGGTCATAACTCTTGTTCTATACGTGGACTTCGTCAGTCATTTTATCGCTAATTATCCGAATGGGTGGTCTTTTTAACACGGCCAAACGTCGCCTCGAAAAGAACATTATTAAGTTTCCATTCATTCCTTTTCGGTACACATTTCTGATAACATAATTTTATTATCGCAGGCTAAAGATGTTCCGTCGAAAGAAATCGGTCAGTGGACACATCTTGTGCGGCTTTTAATTTTTCATATCTATCTAAAGCCCTTCAGCTCACCTGTTTTTCGTCACTTATCGAAATAACATTTTCATTTGGATTTTTCTTTGGCCAGTCGGCCAGCAGTTTGTTTATGTATCTTCAGATAACACAGCCGTCGCCAAAACACACCCGATTCCTTTATCCACTCAGAATTTCCCTGTCATTGTAATGACATTCTTTCGCCATTTGTTACTTATCAAAATATCCTTTATCTATTGTCTCTTAGCCGTAGTGTTCTGCTTATCATCCACGCTTTGGGTCTTAGCTCTCTTTTTCCTTTTTTTTTTCTTTCTTTTCTTTTCTGCCTTGATAAATGGTGCCACACCCTGATGAACCAAGTCAAAAACATCACTGACGACCCCCTTGGGCGCCTACTTAAAAGCGTATTTGTGAATTATTCTTTTCATATCACACTTCATTCGTCAATATGATTTTTATATTAAAGCAGAGTATCATCTACTTTTCTATTCAATTGTGAAACCGGAATAACATATATCATATTTTATTTCTTTAAATCTCCACAAAACATTAAATTTCGGCATTATATGACCCATAACGAGTTGATGTACCATTAATCAAACAAATCAAATCATTAAATCAAGCTTCGTTAATGATCAGAATCGACGTTCGCGTAAACGAAAAACTATACCAAAATTAAATAGATATGAAGTCATCTCTCAACATGTGAATGCATGAATTCAGTCTGAAAAACAATTCATGAACAATTATTGACTGAGTCGTTTTCTACGGCTTATAAACTCTTTTTAGATTATTTAATGCCAGAAATAGACTATCTATCTATCTATCCATATATATATATATATATATATATATATATATATATATATATATATATATTATTTTTTTTATTTAAAGTCCAGGATTGAAGAAAAAAAACTTATTATGACCTACACTATGACTTCAAGTGAATGAAGCGTGTACTTCGTCAGAACTTGCAGGCTAGTTTTTGACTGAATGGATTGTTTTTTGTGACTTATTTCCGTTTATGTAAAGCCAGGAAATACTTTTAGACGTATTTTATTGATACAAGTCTTATCAATTAATCCAAATCTGTGGGAGAAAAGGCGGATTCATACCTTACCAAAAAGGGTGTTTGTGCTTAAGTGAATATAACGAACCCAACGGGAATAGAAACTCGGCTTTCCAATTAACAATTCCAAGTCATTATTCATTACACCATCTGCACATCCATTCTTAAAGCAATTGGTATTACCAAGCGGTCACCCATTTAGGTACAGACCAGACTCGACGTTCCTGAACTTCGCTGATCGTTTCAACGTTATATGGCCCTAAGCCTATAAATGATGAGGACGTTAGTATGGGATGTTCTTCTACTGTAAGCTCTGCATCTTACCAGATGTAGAGCCTACAGATTTTTTTTTACATTTTGTTATATATTATATATTATGTTATCGTATAGTATATTTTATATATTATTATATTTCAAATTTTATATTTATTTTATATTTATTTTTTATATTTATATTTTATATTATATATTATAGTATATTTTATATATTATTATATTTTAAATTTTATATTAATTTTATATTTATTTTATATATATTTTATATTTATATTTTATATTTATATTTTATATTATATATTATAGTATAGTATATATTATTATATTCTAAATTTTATATTAATTTTATATTTATTTTATATATATTTTATATTTATATTTTATATCTATTATATTATAGTATTTTATATTTATTTATTATAGTATATTTTATATATTATTATATTTTAAATTTTATATTAATTTTATATTTATTTTAACTAACAGCAAGACATTCAGAAACAAATTAGACGTTAAAAGTAGTCTTTTAAACTATTTTTCTGAAAAAAAACTTCTAATTTCCTTAATGGCAGAATCGAACATATCTGCATTTCTGTCGAACTGCAAACATTAAAAATGAAGTGATTATATTTTCGATAAATAATATTCAGATAGATTCAACTTCTATTTATCTTTTCTGCTTCAAAGTAATTCCATTCGAAACCCCTAATATGATTAGTTTTGAACTTTTATGGACAGTTTCAAGTATCAAATATTTTCTCTAAATATGGCCTCTCGCCTGTGGGTTTCTTGTTTTTCATCACTGTGCCGGTCTCGCAAACACAGCAATTTTAATTTCGTTTTGATAAGCAGCATGAAATATCACGTCCCAAAATGAAAATACCTAATCACACAGTTTTTGTATTCTTAATGCAATATTCATTGTGGGACACTTTGTCATGTGTTAAGAAGCCTCAAGCCGAGATATTAATAAAAGTCGGCAACACTGAGAGGTGCGTTATTCATAATTTGAATTTGCAATTATTTCGTGTCATGCTTCCTGCTTCAGACAATCGTTTCAATCATTACCCACGAGAAAATATTGCACCGTTTTCCCGAAATTAATATCAGTATTTGACCCCAAAGGTCGCACGGTTTTACTAATCATCTTCAAATGACAATAGCCTGTCTTAATATTAATGAGTGTCAAGTGTGTGTTCATTGTAGATTTTAGCACGCTATTTCGGACAGTCCCGATACAATCATAGATCAATACGAACGCTGATACTTAACAAAGCACGGCTTTGAGATTTGCCTTTAAGATATGCTGAGGATACACTTAATAATAATAATAAAAAATATTAAAATTATCTTTGAGAAGAAAAAAATTTCTTTTGTATTTGGTGTCTGTTCATATGAAATAGACTATGATTATGGTTTGCATAAACCAAACGGGACGCCTACCTTTATTTCTAATCTCTTAAGACATTGCTATATAATTAATTCACTCTAGGGGATTCAAAACACAATTCATTTGGTATCAAATTAGGAAAGCGGGAGATGGTGCTGACAATAATAACAGTAAAGGAAACTACAGAAGATTGGATGATGATCTGTGCCAAAGACAACTGTATTTATTAATAAAAGAAACGAACAAGTTCAAAATGGAAATTCCAAGTGGTGTGAAGAAGTGCAAGTAAAACATAATACATCTACTGCAGCATCAAACTGAATGGAAACATGCAGAAACGATGGCAAGGTGAACCTCTTCATGGTCAATTTTCTGCCCGTACCACACACCGTACCAATCAGTGGCTACGTAATGCAAGGTTAAAAGCTGAAACCGAAAGTTTTATTCTTGCTAAACAGTACCAATGCTTGGTAACTAGAAATTACCAAACGCACTGAAAAATTATGTTAGCCCAAAATGCAGATTCTGTGATAAATATCCAGAAACAATTGACCATATTGTATCAGGTTGCACGATATTGGCATCCACTGAATATAAAACCCAGCATGATGGAGTGGCCCAATATCTGAACTGGAAAAACAGCAACATTTACGGAAAGGAAACTGCAATAAATTGGTATGAACACCACCCAGACCCGGTTACAGAGATAGGTCCTGTAAGAATTTGATGGGACTTTACAATACACACAGACAGAATAATCAAAGCTAATCGCCCTGAGATCGTGATTAAAGACCATAAAAACAAAATGTGATTTCTTATTGACATGTTCAGTCCCTGTAATCTATCTGTGAATATCTTCAAACATCTATCAAAATACAAGGGACATGAAATCAAAATCTCAAATATGTGGCACGTGAGTAAATAAACAATTCCAATTGTTGATGCACCTCTCGGACTGATTGAAAATGGTTACGATAGACTCATTGAAAGGACTCCTGGCAGCCCAAGCCTTAACGAAATACAAAACATTGTTCTCACAAGTACAGCCCACACATTATGAAAGGTTTTATCTATATAAAATATGTGTGATTCATTTTCAAAAAAAAGTGGAAATGGCTATGAAGCCATTACTGTCCTTAGGTCTCTGGTTAGGACCGAAAGGAAATCAGTATACACCAGAAATCAAAGGAAAACATAATAATAACAGACATAGGGCCTGTAACAATACACCTAGACAGAACAATTACAATACATCCAGGCAGAACAATTACAATACACCTAGACAGAACAATTACAATACATCCAGGCAGAACAATTACAATACACCTCGACAGAACAATTACAATACATCCAGGCAGAACAATTACAATACACCTCGACAGAACAATTACAATACATCCAGGCAGAACAATTACAATACACCTAGACAGAACAATTACAATACATCCAGGCAGAACAATTACAATACACCTCGACAGAACAATTACAATGCATCCAGACAGGACAATTACAATACACCTAGACAGAACAATTACAATACATCCAGGCAGAACAATTACAATACACCTAGACAGAACAATTACAATACATCCAGGCAGAACAATTACAATACACCTCGACAGAACAATTACAATGCATCCAGACAGGACAATTACAATACACCTCGACAGAACAATTACAATACATCCAGGCAGAACAATTACAATACACCTAGACAGAACAATTACAATACATCCAGGCAGAACAATTACAATACACCTCGACAGAACAATTACAATACATCCAGGCAGAACAATTACAATACACCTAGACAGAACAATTACAATACATCCAGGCAGAACAATTACAATACACCTCGACAGAACAATTACAATGCATCCAGACAGGATAATTACAATACACCTAGACAGAACAATTACAATACATCCAGGCAGAACAATTACAATACACCTAGACAGAACAATTACAATACATCCAGGCAGAACAATTACAATACACCTCGACAGAACAATTACAATACATCCAGGCAGAACAATTACAATACACCTAGACAGAACAATTACAATACATCCAGGCAGAACAATTACAATACACCTCGACAGAACAATTACAATGCATCCAGACAGGACAATTACAATACTTCCAGACAGGACAATAACGATACACCCAGACAGAATTAATTACAATACATCCAGACAGAACAATTACAATACATCCAGACAGAACAAATACAATACTTCCAGACAGGACAATTACAATACATCCCACACATGGCGAGCAAAGACCACAAAAACAAAATGTGCTTTCTTATTTACATGCAAGTTCCTGCAGACGGTATAGTGTCTTTGAAGATATTTTAAAAAAATCTCTCAAAATACATTTTGATCTTCATAGTGGAAATCTAAAAGATGTGGTGCATAAAGATATGAAGAATTCAAATTGGTTTTTGGGCCCCCGGGGTTTGATTGGAAAACAGTGGTGATAGTCAATGGAAGGATCTTTGTTAACACACGCCTTAAAGAAATACAAAAGATTGTCCTCGGAAGTACACTTCACACATTACGAAGGATTTTATCTATGTAAAATGTGTATGTGTTTGATACGATTTTTCAGTTTAGGTCTCGTGTTATGACACGGTAGTAAATGAGTATCAATAATAATAATAATAATATAGGCAAAAGTGACCATGTGCTTTAAAATTATAGTTTAATTTAAAAAGCGTCAGTGATAGAATTTGCATAGGGAAGACTTATTCTTCGCGTAAAAGAGACGGGGAGTTTTTTGTGCCATATTGTAGGCAGGGGGAAGTGCGTTTTATACACCGTCAAATACGTAAGTTGGTCCGATACAAATTTTTAATAATTTTCTCGGGAAACTTTCACTTGTGGTGACGGCATCCAAAACGGAAGACAGTTTTATTTACAGGACAAAAGCTGATAAGTTGATCTTTTTCTTGCCAACAGTTCTGGATTTCTATATTGCTATCATCAAACCGGTCCTTGTTCTTCCTTGTCCTTCCTTGTTCTTCCTATATATGTCTGCAGAATGCCAGTTTTGAGTTTTTCCCAAATTATTTCAGGAGAGGAATTTTCGGGGATGCTCGTTTCTTCAAGCCTTGACTCAAGTGCTGCTTGGAAGTTAGCTTTCACTTCATCTGATTTAAAACTACCAACTTTGAACTTTTTTACAGAGGAGCCTTCATTTTCTTGGTTTGAGTTTAGAGTAGAGCGAACAAGCCGAACAAGATGATGGTCGATATAACATTCTGCACTGGCCATCACTTCGGTAAGCATAATTTCTTTCAGGTCACACTGGTGCACTATCACATAGTCAATGCGATGCCAATATTTAGACCGAGGATAAATCCAGGTTGTTTCAATCTGTTTTTTTCTGATGAAAGAGATGCTTTTCGTGATGACGAGCTGATAATCTGCGCAGAACTCTAGCAGCAAGCGGCCGTTATCGTTACAGACACCAATACCATGTCTTCCAAGCACTCCCTTTCAGGCCGCAAAATCTTGGCCTACACAGAAATCGTCAAGGATTGTAACATTATTGTCTGTAGAGGTTTCTCGTAGCAGGCAGCGCAGATCTGGGTAAAAGTTATCTTTTTCCACAAATTTTCTTGTAATGTTGGGTAGTACACACTAATGCGTGTGACATATTGAAGAATACTCAATGGGAGGCGCTGTAAGAATGGATGTGCAGATGGTGTAATGAATAATGACTTGGAATTGTTAATTGAAAAGCCGAGTTTCTATTCCCGTTGGGTTCGTTATATTCACTTAAGCACAAACACCCTTTTTGGTAAGGTATGAATCCGCCTTTTCTCCCACAGATTTGGATTAATTGATAAAATACGTCTAAAAGTATTTCCTGGCTTTAAATAAACGGAAATAAGTCACAAGAAACAATCCATTCAGTCAAAAACTAGCCTGCAAGTTCTGACGAAGTACACGCTTCATTCACTTGAAGTCATAGTGTAGGTCATAAGTTTTTAATCCTACAGAGTGACTAGTAACCTTCCTCACGGACAAATTTTGTCGGGGTGCCGGTTTAGTCACCGATAATTCAACTATAAAACAGTTAGTAATGGGTTTCATATTACCAGTAACACTGGGAGCTGAAGTATATATATATTCCGCGTATTCCTATAAGAACAGAAAGGATTTCTTAACGAACTGTTTATATGAGAAAATCGTTCAATCGAGATTATCTGATATTTTGAAATCATCTTCGAATACGTTTTCACAACATCGCCCATGTGACGACGA